>QLOY01002020.1:0-12940 GCA_003313965.1 Megacollybia marginata
CTGGAACAACTCCAATCACTTCAGGAAGCTTTGCTGTCACATTTAGAAGGTACAATTGTCTAATTAATTGATTTTGGATAATGCAAAACAATGCAGTCCTTGTGTTTCATTCAAAAATCAAAAAGCATTACACTCAGAAAATACAGCTCTCAGACTTTGACCTCTATAACATCAGGACCATGGCCAATCAATTCAAACCAAAATTATGAAATTATACTATAGATTGTTCCCTTCAACTTTGCAACTTACTCTCAGATGATATCTTGCCTTGTTGTGAAGTTATGGCCTTCATAAAATCCAAAATCACATGTTGCATTAATTTTGAGCACCACTGTACATCCAGAATTTTCAGCAATGGCAGGGACCCTCCCCCCCAAAAAGGAAATTTAGTCATGTGTTTCTAAATTTCTGCCATTTATTCTTACTACAGTCCTTGCAGACCCAATTCCAAGGCTTAATCCAACATATATAGCATGAAACTAAGCATGTAAGATAGATCAGAGCCCCAGATCAATGCCATTTAACTTACCCATCTTGTTTCCAACTGCATTCCACCACACCATTGCCAGATTCTGCAGCTTCATCAACCACTCTGTCACAGCAGGCTGAGTAGTGAACCTGAACTGCTCTTTGAGTCCATCTGGATTAATCTATATTTGATTCAGGTTGAGTAGTTTCAACTGGTTTGACATTGTGTTCTGCTGGCATTGGTGGGTTGACTGGCAATGTTACCTGCATAGATTCAACAGTACTACCTTCCAATGTCATGTTCATAACCACTGGTTAAGGTTGAGGGTCCACTCCTTGGCAGTTTGAATGAAGAAAGTGTCTCCCAAAGTCCAGAAGTGGCAGTGTTACATGTAGACTGAATGAGTATGACATATGTTGATTCTTTCCTTCAGGAAACAACAGAATCGTTCCTGTGCAGGCAACTGCTGGCCCACTCTCAGAATCAAGTGTCTTCATTGCTGACATGGTAGTGGGGATAATATGCATAGTGGAAGTGGAATCCTGTTGGCATGTTGGCTTTAATGCAACATGAAAGGGGGTACCTAAGCAGTTAGTCTGGATAACAAATTTGATTTGTAATGAGGTACTCACTTGTTGTCTATAGTTGTATTATCCCCTCCTTCTCTCTGATGCAAATGTCTGTCAATCCAAAATCTGCATGTAGTATTCAACAAACTTCAAAAAGCCATCAAGACCTTTTCTGCCCCATTTCACCAATGTTGATTTCTCCATGATGCCTCCCCATCTGAATGCCTTATATTCAATGCATTCTCCCAGTCATCCATTGGCTTGCCTAGAACCATCTTCTCAGCATCTATAGCAAACAGTGCTAATGGGTGATTGTCATCTGCTTCTGGTATGGGAGCATGAATTTGTTCAGAGTGAATTGATGGACATGCAAGGGGGTGGTGGGATGGCAGCCCATAACAGGGGGGGGGTCTCAGGCCAGCCAAAAAAATATGTGTGTCAGGCAAATATGGGTTTATGGAGTCAAAAATACATGTGAACACATTCAGAAAACAGCAATCTGGGTCTTCCTCTGCATAGAAAGAGCCACCAGGTTGCTATCACCTATATTGAGGAAGTGATGTCATGATCTCATGTGGTGTCACCTTGTGACATATTGCTGAAACTCTTTGAGAACCTTCAAACAGAGCATTTATTGAGCATCTATGCATTTTACTAAATTCTATCATTGTTAATAGAATCTTGACTGAGTTCTGACAAGAAAAAGTATTTTTAGAAGGTCATGTGCTGGGAAATTTCCTTATTTGGGGGGTCTCAAGGCTGCTGAAATTTGTAGATGTACCCTATGTCATTTTCTGCAATTCTGCCACCCCCTTTGTGGACATGGCTCTGGTCCTAGCTGAGCAATACTGTAGAGTAAGGTTCTGTTAGAAGAATTTCAGGACTGGTGGAAGAGCCCTCTTCAGGAAGAGGGTCTATTTTGGGTGTGTGTATATTCATTATTGATAAGGAGCTAGTGTTGGCTTAGGGGACAGAAATGAAAGGATTGAGCTATCCTTCTTACCCAGTTTTTTGTCCAGTTATTTAGCTTTAGCTCAGCAAAGTGCAGAATCTATGTGCTGTTGGAGGTTATGCCTGCCTCCTATTTTAATTTTTTGGAAACATTTTGGGCATTTTCTGATTGTAGACTCCATGCTTCACCACTATTGGCACCCTCAGCACTCTGTCTCAGTGGCAAAGTGGAACATATGGCTTTTTTTGGCTTGACATCATGTGTGTAGTCTAATTAGAGTGTAAATAACTTTATAGGCATGGATAATTATCTTTCTGAGACTTTTTGGGTCTGCCTTACAAATGTAAATCTCAGACATCTTCAGACCCCCCTGTATCACATGCTGCTGTCCTGCCACCCCCTTGCTGCCAACATTGGGTTATACCAAGCACCACATTCTCTCTGACATCAACTCTGACAGTGATACTGAGCCACTTACAATTGATGAGGCCCTTGATGCTTTGCAGAAGAAGGTACCTACCTGCCTACAATTTTTTTGCAGTATGTCAACAGTCTGAAGGCAAAGGGTATTCACTATGTGGAGAGTGTTAGTGGCTGTGATCATGACCTCTATGTCAAGACCATTGGGATGGAAGGAGCAGTCAATACCTTTTGGAAGTGCACAGGCAAATTGATTATGAGGCACTGACACCAAGGCAAAAAACCCAAGGGGCTACCAGAATTAACATACATCAATTAAATTTTTAAGGCCCTACCTAGGGAACCTACCTACCTGAAGGTCATGTGCACTTCCTAATTTGGTAATCTTGACCACCGCCCATACCTGCCTTTGCCCCATCAAGCTGTCTCCCAAACTGCTACCCCTGAGTGAGTTAATATTATCAATAGATGCATTATATAGCTAACATCTGAACTTACCTTCTAGACATATAATCAGTTTCAAGCCTGCTTGGTCACCTGACATGCCAAAATGAGTTGGTTCTGTTTGGACCAGTTTGACTAACTTTGGCAATGTGCAAACATGAGTCCAAATCAGACACCTGAGTCTCCTCACTGTTCTGTATGTATTGTATTGTTTAGAGGTCATTATATTGAAATTATAGGACATTTTGAAACATATGCTAAGAAAAATTTTTCGAGCCTCCAACCTGGACCTACCTACCAACATCTAATCTGGGATTTTTGGTCTGGGGGCCCTTGAAAAAACCTCCTTCAAATCTGACCAGAACAATGTGACTTGAGCCAGTGGCAGTGGTGTTGCAAACAACTAGAATCAAGAGCAACACACCTAATGTCAAATAATGTATGGTAGCATTGGAGTCATGTATATGATGTGTTATATACACTCACTTGTAGATATGTATGGTAGCATGTATATGATGTACATACCTCATAATTGTCTATATAGTCTCAAACCAGCCACAAATACTATCCTGGGTCATGGTACTATACACAGCCTCTGCAAGGTGTTAGGTGTTACTCATGTTACTCACATCCTGTTACATCTCATCAGCATATTGATCTCCACTGACATCTCCTGCAAACATCAACATTGCAGCATTGAGCTAATGACTGTTGCAACTTAAAGAGGTAAAGGTCCAGTGAATGCTCAACCAACTGCTGAATGTACTGTTTGTATTGTATAGTTAGAATAGCAATAAAACATTGAATGACTTACAGTTACCTCCAAAGATGTGAGGACCCTTGGACTGCCAGTATCAAGTGGACATCTGGTAACTCAACATGTCTGGCAAAATGTTTGTTGTACCCTTTGAACAACAGCAACACTGACTCCTGAACAATATTTTTGCTGTGATGTCCTTTGGTTTCATGTTATAGTCAAAACAAGCTCTTTATGAGCTGGGTGTATAAAGTGGTAAACCCAAGGCTCCAACTGTAATGTATACATATACACCTTGAGGCCTATACATTACAGTTACAGTTATTACTCTCTATATACTGTATATACTATACATAGAGGGTTAGTATACAGTTTCCATTTTGGGTTGCTAACTCACCTGCTTGACTCAAACCAAATAGTCTATGGGCCTATATTGGTTGATCTGTAAAACAGCAGAGCTCATCAGACATTTGAGAGGGACTCCAACAGTTGTCTGAAAGGAGGCACATGTATGCCACGAGATTACAGCATGTCACCTATTCTTAGAGTATGAGGCACTCACTTCATTTTGTTCACTTACCTCAATTACCTGCCTTATTTCAGCAATTAGGAGCTCTGAACATGTCAGAGAATTGGTGTTGAGCAGCATAAACAAGGGTATTCCAGCCAAAGTGAGTGACATCTCTATACTGTATATACTGTATAACTACTGTATACCAAGGTTTTGGCCATAGGCCTATACATATACATAAACAGTTACAGTTATAACCGTATATATACAGTATATAGAGAGTACGGTTGGAGCCTTAGGTAAACCATGGAAGAGGAATATGAGCACTGAGCTACAAGCCTCGATGCGTGTGAAGCATCATCAATATTTGTATTGAAACTTTGTTCGGAACATCCTAGCATTTTGGAGTTAGCTGGAAGGCAAAGGACAGGCTGATGGCCCTCAGCATGAGCAGCATGAGGGACCCTTACACTTTCATTACAGCTCGACCGAATGTACTGGTACTTTTAGGGGAGAAGAGTCAGGCATGTGAGGAAATAGACCAAAATTGGACAAAACAGGCTCACAGGAGAGCCAAAATGACCTTTGGATTCTAGAATAGGAATATAGAGATATTAGGGGATATGGTAATAGGTATAGGTCATGATCATATTAAAAGTCCGCGTTCAGCAAAACACTGCCTTGCCCGAAGTGAACAACCCCACTTCCTTGCTAAGAAAAGAACTCAAATTGAATTCCATCAATTTCGAACAGGGATGTTCGACGGGACCAATGAGGTCAAGCTCTTCGTGAAACAATTGAGTGTCTGATAGGAACCCCTCGAGAGCTTCACATGAGAGGGAGATTGAATTGGATGTGATGGGTAAAGAGTATGGTGTAGGGGTGTAAAAGGCATGGGTGGATGGAAGTGTTAGGATTTGACTGAAGTCATCTAATTCAACTTCAACAGTAGGCTGTGGATATGTTAAAGAGGTCCTGCACGTCAAATACAATGGTGTTACCTCGTGGGTGACCTCTTGGGAGATACGCAGAGGTGCTACCAGCAATCTCTCCTTGGAAACTAAAAGAGAGTTCATAGTATAAAAAATAAGGAATGAAAGGTTATGTGAATGATGGAAAAACGCCGTTTGTCGCTTGCTTTATATGTGCCCCCGCTTGATGGATAGGATCAATTAGTGGACAGGAGGCTCGAAGGTTACGTGGCAATATCCCACACAGGATCTCAAGCAAGAATAGAAGAACAGCTAAACTCGAGTGATGCGTCGGGCTGTGAGTCAGCACATCGCGCAACAGTAAGATGATCATGAGTGTGATCGCCGCTTGTCCCTCTAGAACTGAGGTCTGAGTTCAGTGAACAGGTACCGGTTTGATATTTGATTCTGTCGTAACTGTGAACACAGCTGGAGAGGTACCACCTTAACAGCCTTATGTTTCGAATTTGGGTTGACAATTCGAATGAAGTCTGTTGACCGAGATGATTTTACGCGTCAACACTGCACATAACCAAGCGAAGCGTGATTCTCCGGCTTCAGTTAAGCACTTGACGGGTATGGAAGCTGTCGAGGATGAAGAGAACGGCGGAATATTCAAGACAGAGATGCCAGGAAAACCCCCAATGGGATATAGATGACACACAGCGACAATGTCGGGGAGAATTTTTTACTGCAAGGTGACGAGCCGTTCGTGAGAGTGACATGTGGCGGAGGCTACGTTTAGTCCGAGGAAGGTTCGTTGACAAGGCAACATCACCTAAGTAGCTCCACGCTTGTGTGCCTGAAGATGTTCACCTGGAGTTCAAACGAGGATCCAGTGCTTCAATAGATACTTACCGTTTGAAATGCTCTGAAAAGCGATGAAGAAAGATGACACCCAATGGAAGCTAACACCTTCCATCATGGACGATCGGGTGCGGGGTTTCGAAAAGTAGCCGCAGGCGGATAGGCTTCAAAGGTTGTTCCTTCTCCGGCCTCAGCTCTGAAAGTTGACCGCTTCGGACGAAGGACATGACGTCTGTCCCTACTCGTGACCTGATTGGATACTGCTTCATTCATACAATCCGAAGGGTAAGACCTCCGCACCTCAAACCACCGGATCCTCGAAACTCTCAACCTTGACATTCCACCTCCACCTCCCCTCCAAAAACCCAGTCGCCGTATCGTCTAATACAATCTCATTTCGTTTCTGTACATACACCTATCATCCCCCTCGTTAGCAACCGAACAATGATGGCAAGAAGGAGCGCTCACCGTCTTATCAGTAACCTTCTGTCTCAGAACGGAAATAGCATCAGGCTCAACAGGTCCCTCGAGCAACTCTGAGAGATCCTCGACAGCCTTTTCCAAATCCCTCTGATTATCCTCAAAAAGCTCCTTCTCATTGCCTTTTCCGAGATAATACGCCATAGCACAAGTCCATTTGAGCGTCTGACGACATCGATCGACAACTTCCACAGCCTTCTTCATAAACTGGACTTCGATCCACGTCAGCGAAAAGGTTAGCTGGATGTCTTCCATCTTCTTTTCCGTTTTGAGGTATAGATCGACGGAAAGTTTGGCTGATTGTTCGTGGTTTGCCCAGCGATTGTAGTACTACCGCGAATCGTTATTAAAAAGCAGACTGAGGGGACGGTGGGAGGACGTACGTGGAGATATCTCTCGAGACTGGCGCGACCTTTAGATTGAGCATCTCGAGCGTCTATACCACCTTTCTCGTCATAACGGTTACAGGTATACCATGCTGTACCGTGTTCGCTCCAAGGGCCCATACAGACCCAACTAAACTCGTGTTTTCATTTCTTGCACGTCATATGGCTGGGGAACGTCAGCCGGGAATGCCAAGATCAAAAAGACGAAGGACTAACTTGCATCCACCGTTCTTCTCAATGGTACTCTGACAATTGGAACACTCTTTAGTGTTACTCTTGATCCAATTAGCAGTCTCTGAATCGTCCCGACACTTTTGCAACCACATCTTTGCGACTAGGCAGATGAGTGGTTGGTGGTCTGAATCGATAGCACATCCAAAGCAGAATTTGTGTTCTTTGGAGAGGATGGAGCTTTCTTTCCCACCCGAGAACGCAGAGTTACGAGTAGGAGGAGCGTCTGAGATGACTCCTCTGGCGCCGCATGAAACGGTTGGAACGAGGGTGGTGAGAACGACTTTGGATGCTGCGGCAGGACAAGAGACGGTATTGGTACAACCAAGATAAGGACAATACTTGAGCTGGGGGTTGGAGGATACGAAATGTCTGACGGTCAGTTTCTTAAACCTCTCGAGCGTCGTTGCTGCGGTTGGATCGCTTGAGGAGGAAAGGACGGATTGGACGAAAGGATCTGGGGCGACGAGTGCGCAGGTTTCTGCCATACAACGTATGGAGAGTTCGCCTTCGTCTGAGATCTTTGAGGTAAGGTAGGCCGACCAGCAGTTGTTGCAGAAGAGGTGTTCGCAGTCCAAGGAGAGGGGAACCAGGTCCGGGAGTCGTCAAAGCAGATTGGGCAGATGGAGCTTTCTGTGTGCGGCTTCCTGTGCGTTGCCTGGGATGAAATGGCAGCACTACCGCTCTTCTTCTGTGAAACGATGGAAGAGAGGACACGTGAGGTCGACCTGGTTGCGCGGCGGTTGGAAGGTTGGGTGTTACGAATTGGTTTAGAACTTGGAGGCAGAGTATCGGGAACGGTAATACCCGCTGCGACGAGCATGGCAGAAGGATTATATCTTTGTTCCAGCTAAGGTGGCGTAGCAGTAGAACAGCATAGGTCGTCTACGAACCGTGAATAGGATTCTAATGGAATGCAAGACCTACCTCAACACCGAGAGTACCACAGACGTGGTCGATATCGCTCTGCAGTCAAAATTTGCTGCCCGTCTAGGAGAAATGTATCAAGCTTTCTGAGGAGCGCCGGTGTGGCATTGGTGGATAGAAGTTATGCCGCGGCTACCGTGAACTTTTCAGCAGACCTGTTGCGGGGTAAGTTGGAACCAAAATTTCACTCAAATACTTGCCTACATATGACGCAGGTACTCATTCACAAGTGTTTCGAGTTCTGCTCTGGACTCCGGAAATGCGTCCCAGTCCATCTCTCAGCAGTCCTACCCAGGAAGACGAAGGAAGAAGGAACACAGGACACTGACAACAACGGGTTGTCAAAGTCGCTGTTCAAGTTATGTAATCCCTTTCCCAGTTCAAAAATACGACTAGGGCCTTCAGATTCAATGTTAGAAGTCCAAGTCTTCTCTAACCCTTTCCCGGTCTGTCAATCATTGTGGAGAATCGAGATTCAGACGTCGACGGTATGACCCCAAAATCGACGACGAATATATGGGATACTATTTTATTCCTAAAGGCACGACTGCTATCAGTTCAATATGGTACGTCCAACTTGTAAGCATTGAATATTGAATATTGAATACCGAAGAGCGTTAAAATAGGTCCATTCGATCCTGGTCTAGTATCCATCGCTGAATACATTCGATCCCGAACGCTTTCTAGACGAGACTGGGCAAGACGAAGAGAGCAAAGTCCTAGGTCATCATTTATATGACTTCAGAAGCAGGCAAGTACTTCAGCCTCTCTGCGACATAGCATCTGATGTAACTTGATGGCAAGCTTCGTCCCAGAGCCACAGTGGCAGATCAAGTCGTATGGGTGTTCGTGGCTCATGTATTGTGGGCATACAGTCTCAAGCCTGCACTGGATGAACACGGACAGGAAGTACCACCCACCGTTGATCCATTGGCGTTTAGTTCAGGTGGTGAGTAGACGAAACAATATCTGACGATCTTGTGACAGGCATCCTCGTCCGTTCCTAGGCAAGAGCACGGGTAACCCGAGGGTATTTTTGGAGCAATCCGCATCCATACCCTCCACCTATCTGACCCTTAGACAAGGGTAGGGTTGCGGATTTATCCGCAGATAGAGACAGATAAGGATGGGTTTACTAATGTAAAATCTAGTGTCTACCACATGACCTGAGCTGTATAGAGCCGACACGACCAACATGGTCACTTTTGGCACAGTTTCAGCTGGGCATGAACCCAATCTCCTCGACAGCCTTTCCCCCGGCCATAGGCTCATATGGGTATGATGCGGATGGTGGATGAAAAAATCTCTATCCACATCCGCATCTGCAGATTATCCTATCTGCAATCTGCGCGGATAAGCCCTACCCGTGCTCCAGCCTATCCGTTCCAGTGTCGCATTATTATGCGCGACGGCGTCAGAGAGGTGCTTGATGAATTCGAAAAGTACAGCTCCGAGCAAATCGAGATCTTAGTCCAGAGCCCATTGACTGACCCTTTTGCTAGTGTATATAGATCATAGAGAATTTCGAATCTCGACCTAGATGTATATTTGGCTCACAATTTGCCAATATTGGCCAAACTGTATAACTTTTTGAGCCACTGTGATACTTGCAATTCTGGGTGGTATTATCCTGCATCTCTACCAGGGCAATAGTGTTGGCCAGGGCTCGGCTCAAGCCTTGGGCCGAGCCAAGCCAAGCCGTAAGAAGCCAAGCCTAAGCTGAGCCTAATGTCTCGGCCTGCAAAGGCTTGGGCTTGGGCTTAGAGTTGTAAGAGCCTTAAGCCTTGGGCTCAAGCCCGCTGAGCCCTGGGCTTTGAGAGTAAATATTGACTTATTTGCTCACTGTGTGTATAAGTTTATAACAAACTCTATTCTGCTATGCAACAGCCCGAGCATACTTCGAACATCACGGTCAACATTGTCAGTGGTGACTGGCAACTTGGTTCAAAAGTCAGTGATTATGATTAAGAGCATAGCTTGTCTGAACTTACTGGTAGATTGACGGCCTAAGTAGTGACAATGCAGATACCATAACGAAATCAAACGGACTTCAGTACGTTAACCTGCTTGGTCATAAGTTGCTTCTCTGATTTGCGAGGATTTGCGACTTACGTAGTTGTGTCGCTCATGCCACCAATCTAGCAATACACAGCTCTGTGAAAGCCTTGTCTTCAGATACAGCCAGTTCTGAGACTGATAAATCCACTGATGGCCATCCCGGAGGTTGATATTTATTTGTTCATGAAACATGTATATAATTACCCTCAAGGGTCTAGCGGAATGGCGACCCATGACATCACGTGGAGGGAGGGAGGGTCCCTGAAGTGGCCGAAAATCATGTTTGTCTGCCTGGTCTAACTAAGCTTCTGGCAGCTTGGAAAGCTTGTCAGACATTGCTAGGGCTTAGATCTTTTCAAAATACACCTTTAAAATGCCTCCAACCTCATAGAACTGCTTACAGAGGCAGTGTAATGTAATGATGTATTAGTAATGTCACATGTTGTCACAGACTTACATGAGCACTTCAGCTCAAGTAACTCTTGAATTGTTGTATTTATATAGTTTACAGACTGATATAGTTGCTCTATCATAGTGGAAATAAGCTTGGAAGTAAAGGTGGCTGATTTGCAAGAGAAACTTCTAATTTTAGATAGTCATGTGCTGGGAAATTTCCTTTTTTGGAGGGAGGGAGGGTCCTAAAGGCTTCCGAAAATCATAAGTGTACGTGATATAAGTTTCTGCCATCCCGCCAGACCCTTGATTACCCTATATACAATTTTTTTTTTCAAATCACTCCCTTCCCTAAGCCCTTATGCCTCCCCAAGATGAAGTTAACCCAGCAGACATTGTAGAGGGATGACGTCCTCGCCCTCGTGCCCAGCCACCCATACCTGTCACTATTGCTGAAAAGCGTTCTCGGAATACAGATGCGATTGATCTGGATGCATCCGACAACGATGAACAGCCACGAAAAAAAAACAAATCACAACCCAGTACAGTGCACAGTGATAACAATGCAAACAGAGATCAGCCACGGCCATCCAATAACGCAGCTGATACACAGGCAGTTGCCGCGACTAACCCAGACCCAGTTGATGACGAAGGCCTTCTGAAGGATCTCGAGAGTATCAATGAAGTCCAACGACGTGAAAAGAAGCAAGATCCCACCCACGATATCAAGAATTTCACGAATCCAGCACCTGATCAACCCGGAGGTAAAGAGGGTAAAATGCAGAAGCGTTCCATCTGCACTGAATGCAAGTAGGTTACAACACCTTACTGTAGCAATACAACACTTACATTTCCCAACAGGAAAAACATCGCAGCTGATAGCAGTACAGTCCGGCGTCATTTGGCACACAATCACTCACATGCGTATCATAAGTGGTGCAATCAGAATGACTTCGTTTCAATGCTAAAAGCGGATATTGACCAGCGCAAGAATGCATCAAACCAAGCGATGCTTGATGCACACACTGTTCCAGTTGTCCGATCAACAGTGATCCCTTATACACCAGACAATTTTCGGCGAGCTGTAACCAAATGGATAATATGTACGGATCAGGTATGAATGCTGCAATTGAACAACTTGCACCTGAATCATGTTTACAGTCGCTTCGTGCGCCAGAACATACCACTTTCCACGACATGATCCAAATGGCATCGCGTGGGCCCAGGGACGGAATCAATATCCCAAGCCATAAAGCAACATGAATCGAGATTCTAGACCTGTTCTGCGAGTTTATGAATGATATTAAGACGAATCTGATGGTTAGCCTTACCCATATTACCAAGATACTGTTACTAACAGTTATAAAGGCAGCTAAAGGTCGTATTTCACTCACAAGTGATGCGTGGACAGCAGGAAATGGGGACGGATATTTTGTAGTCACAAGTCATTGGATCAAGGAGGCCACTGCAATGAAATGGGAGCTGAAGATGGCAATAATTGCATTTATCCGCATAATGAAGTCACATTCTGGGAATCGAATGGGACAGGCCTTGTTCATGGTCTGTAAACGTGTAGGTATCGAGAAGAAGGTGAGCAGCGCAATCAATTCGGGACTTCTCTGATTCCGTTCTCAGGTTGGCCATATAACTGGCGACAACGCATCAAACAATGATACAATGATGCGAGAGTTTTCTTACCAGCTTTCTCAAATAGGTCTTAACTATGATCAGCTGAAGATGAGGATTCGGTGAGTGAAACAGTTGGCGCCAAGACATCATTTGCTTAGTCAACACTAAAGCTGTATCGCACACGTCATCAACTTGGCGGTGCAGGCTTTAATTAAAAGTTATAGCTCTTCTCTCCACTATGATGCAGCGAATCCCGAGGCCCACATTCCATCTAATGATGATGACAAAGTGGGAAAGATTCATGCAATCTCAGTTAAGGTTCGTTGATTATTTCTAAGCATCGAGCGATACAGCTAACCATTTCCCAGGAGCGAGCTTCTTCAAAACGACGGGATCTGTTCATTGAGATACAGATGAAGGATAACCTTGCACAGGATCCTACTGTGGTCTCATCTGCTGCATGCCATCTTCTCGTTGATATGGCTGTGCGGTGGTCATCAACCTTCAACATGCTGTATCGAGGGCTGTCGCTCCAGAAGGTATGGTGACCTGAGCAAATTCAGATCGTAACTAAGCATTTTGCAGGCTGTTGACGTCTTCCTAGACAAGCTCATCTATTCCGAAGTCAATCAAACTGCACGCGGGAAGTTACTACACCTCAAGATGACGGAGGATAACTGGACTAACCTTAGGAAGTTCACAAAATTGCTGCAGGTATGTCTACTTAATGGTATATTATTTCGGAGCTAACCACTCTTGCTTTTACCAGATTGCAGATGACGCTCAACAGGCCTTTTCATCGAGCAAATACCCTTCACTCTCTCTTGTCATCCCTGCTCTTGAAAGGTTGCACAAGAGCTGGGATGTCTGACGGTCCAAACCAGGCTACGAACGCTATGAAGATGCTCTCAGTGCTGGCCTTGAGGTGATTGGTGA
>QLOY01002021.1:0-14415 GCA_003313965.1 Megacollybia marginata
CGTTCATCTTGCATTCATCAACTAACTCAAAAATTGTGAAATACATTGGAGGAACCTGCTCTGACACCAAGGCTCGATGTTCCGAAAGACTGGACGTAAAGAGTGAATGGTACGGGAGTTCGTGTTTTGATCTTCCCTGCTTATAGAAGCAATCAGGTTCGATTTTCGAATCTTTGCTTCATCTTAACAACGATATGCTGTCGTTGTCTACTCATTCACGTTCCGCTGTTATCCGAGTCCTCGGCTGTCTGTTGGGACGCGTTTGTTCCCCAAAAATGAGGAATTGAGAAAGCAGAAAGGTACCCAATATACTTTCCAATCTCGTCTTCTCATATCGTAGGAGCCTAATTCAATCTTCGGCTCCGTTCTCTCATACAACCCAGGTGTGCGAGTCGGAATACTTGCCAGTGGTGAATGGAGGGATTTACACACTTGTCGCTGTCATCGCGCTCTGCGAGATCAATGCCATGGTATCTACGCGTCTTTAGAAGGCTGCCAGGCAGTCTAGAGTCCTACGGAGCAATCTGAGTAAATCTGAGTAGCGGTCGTTCGTTACAAGATCAACCGTGGGAGAAAACTATCCCTCCTCATGCGCGTTCTAGCTAGGACGACAGTCTACACCAAAGTCTGTGCGTCTATCCAAGCTTATTAAGTGTGCATGTTACCTGACCACGAATTGTGCAAACAGTACATTTGTTTTTTTGCTGACAAAACAGGAGGATGGGTACCCCATTGGAAAAAATGACGGACTACCTGCTAGTAAGGATTATCCCATTCCAAAGCCAAAGTCAGCTTCAAGGGGATTGCGTAGTGATTGTTATCACGATGTCACCGTTTCCATTGGCCGCGTTGGACCCTAGAAGAAGTGTATCGACTCACTTTGATCAATGATGATTCTATGCGACTCACCAGACACGAGACCATTTGTGTGGCTGCACAAGGACACTACCACATTTCCACCAATAGCGACATCGCTGCTATCAGATAGGACAGGCAACACGTAAGTAAAAACATCTCCTGGTAGGTTGATACGTACCAATATGACGAGGCGCTATTGCCAGAAGTATCAAAATTCTCACCAACCCAGTGGCATGGCCCTGAAGAGCAGAATACAGCCTTACCATCGAGAAAAGGGCCAGGAACAGTGCAAGGTTGCTGTCCCAATGCATGGAGAAAGTTGAAGCACGCCACAGCGTTGATGACTGAGCACTGCGGAACTTGGTTACACGTGAGATCAAACTTGGCGGACAGATTAGCGCGATTCTCGAATCTGTTTAGTACATCTGTAGGCACTACCAGTCAGTGTTTCGTTAACATTAAGAAGATATGATATCCTACCGGGATCCGGAACGCGTTGGTATAGCTCTGCAGAAGTCAAACCGAGAGAGGCCAAGCTTGGAAGGCCAGGGCCCGGAATGACTTCTGAATACTCCTCGGCAGAAGGTAGAGCGTTGACAATGCTGATGGTACAGAGAACAAGAAGAATGAGAGTCTGCATGGGTGCTGCGTATGGGTACAGTCTCAAGGAAGTTTGAGGTCTGGTCTTGGACCACAGTATTTATACCAAATGTCTTGGAGAGCGTGTGCACGCAGATGACGAAGATGGCCGATTTAGCAGGATCCAGGAAGACCGTATAACCCACCATATTGATTCAAGTTAGGCTTATCGACACAGCACGCTAATTCTTCTGATAGAATGAAGATTTAATCATTTAATTAGACTGGTCTGTCTTACTCCGAAGTCACCGGCAGTGAGAGCCGAATTTCGTCGTGGCGACGAATGAGCTCACGCATGATGAGAGCCTTTCCTAAGTTACTTTGCTCAGTGGCTGTCAAATATGCCAAGGCGAAGACTTCAGAGATGTCGAGGAGAGTGACAGTGTCGTCCGGCCATCCTTTGAGCAACATCATCCGGAGGCCGAACTTGAAGGACCTTCTAAGAAGGCACAAGGAGAATGGAAGTAGACGGACCAATCTGTAATTTACCTTCCTTCGATATTAGCTTTCAAGGCCATTAGAGTTGGATTCGGTCTGACAGTAATCCCCATTTTACGGCGCAACACAAAGAGAACCACGGAGCCATCGGTGCCGGAAGTCATAGACTATGGACAATGGATCGCCTTATATGATTTAACTACTATGGCACTGAGTATGATAATATTAGCCCGGGACTCCCTTGAACCTCAGGCTTCACGCGACTCGAGCTCTAGCTACTTACCTGAGAAAGCTTCATGACATGAACAATGTTGTACTATGCACGCCGCACGGGCCCAATTTTCACGACAGCAAGCGATAGAAGCGGTGACACTGGTCATTGGCACGGGAAGAATGTGAGTCAAGAGTTCAGAAAGGGAAGCGATAAATTATGTAACTGATTATCCTCGACTGGAGTTCGCATTCCTCGGGTCTAAGAAGTATGTACTATGAATCACATGCTCGTGAATGCAGCTTTCTGAGGTATGTAAGTATTTCAATCCGATGACCTCGCTATCGAAAGATGTTAACGGATTCCGTATATTTCGGTTAGAAGGCCCTGCCCCTTTCTGCCAAGTAAGCAAAAACGACACTCTTGGCCCGTGCGTCTGGAAATGAATCAAGTAAGTGTAACATAGTTCGTTCGTTCACGTGTGTTCTGTCGACACTCTTTCCATTTTCGGAACGGCCTTCGGAACTGGAGGGCCAACCAACCTCTCAAATGACACTCTGAGCGAAACTGTCCGCGTCCGACGGGGCCTAGTGCTGCGGGGCCTAATACTAGTGCTGTGGGGTATAAATACGCCAGCCGTCTTCAACATGAAAGCACCAAGACCAGAGCTTAAATTGACTCGTGACTCTTTCCATACATGAAGACCCAGATCAACCACCTCAGGCTTGTTGCTCTTACTCTCTGCGCTGTTAGCCTTGCCAACTCTCTTCCTACTGCCGAGGAATACCCAGAGGTCATTCCGGGTCCTGGCCTCCCAAGCTTGGCCTCTCTCAATTTGACGTCCGCGGAACTGTACCAACGCGTCCCGAGTCCCGGTAGGGAATCATCGTTTCTGAATGTCAACGAAGTACTCACCAGTACCCAACTTAGATGTCATAAAGAGACTCGAACGTCGGTTCCCTCTCTTGTGCAACGAAATTCCACAATGTTCAGTCAGCGACGCGACCGCATGCTTCAATTTTCTCGATGCATTGGGACACCAAGCCTGCACTGTTCCAGCTCCTGAAAGCAGTATAAGTACATTTTGCACTGCAGGTGGATGTCACTGGACTGGAACCAATTTGAATGAGAATGGCGGTTCTGTTTCGTCATATTGGTACGTGTCAAATCAACTCGGGAGATATTTTTACTTCATGTATTGCTTGTCCTATTTTATAGCAGCGACGTCGCTATCGGTGGAAACGTGGTAGTGTCCTCGTGCAGCCACACAAATGGTCTCGTGTCTGGTGAGTCGCATAGAATCATCATTGATCAAAGCGAGTCGATACATTTATTCCAGGGGCCAATGCGGCCAATGGAAATGGCGATCTCATTGTAACAATCAGCACAGAAAGTTGAGCGGAATTTGATGGAACAGAGTTTTGGTGCATTTAGTGTTCAAAGCATAGCCTATGATAGTTTGACAGCCGGTGTACCCCCACTGTTGCCGGATGGATGATTTCCCTTGACGAATTTGGATCGGAACAGGTAACTCATGTGCTCCGCGCTAATTCGAGAAAGCAGTACAGTATTCTCTTCAACATTGCCCGAATCGACATCGCGCGATACCAGGATAAAGATATCATTCTGGGCAAGATGAGCCTCCAAAAGGGAGTTGGACCCCAACATCTCGTCCGTGGGTGATGGCGTACTGAGCTTAACTTGTCCACTGCGAAGTCCTGGAACTGTTTCATGATCAAATAAAGCTTACGATTCCTAGTCTCTCGTAGACAGACTAACCAGTACAGAATGAGAACCAATGGAATTGTGCGTGTCGATATTGGCACTCCCGTCCTCAGCCCCTTAGTCGTGTCCCGGCTCTCATGTATCGACCCCTTCCTACCTCGCAAGGTTCTTCTGTCGTATGGCTTCGATGTGTCATAGTGACAGGTGACAGTGCTATCAGTCAGAGGAGAAAACAGACTAAAAAGACGTACATAAGGTCTAGGTCCATATTCGCGTCCAACTTCACCACTGTACAGCTGGCAATGGTGCTGTTGCCTTCACGGAATGTGTGATCTCGGTAGTAACTTGGTAGTAGCGCAGACAGCAACGTGGCGCAAGAGAATATTGCTCTGTGGCATCACAGATTCGTTCGTTCGAGATATCTGTTGCTTGTGTGGTCTGAAATACCTCAGGGATCGATTCAAAATAGTCCACGACAAATCGAGACCGAATACACTGAGCAGACTTTGGGTGGGCAGCGTAAGTTGTGTCTTCCCTGTGCAGGAGCTAGCAGACGTGCTCAGCGTGATGCTGTGCAGAAATCATCCACTGCTGTGCACCTTACACACAGGGACAAGGCTATTGTGCTCTGCCATGTTAGTAAAGCAAAGCAGAACAAAGCTACCAACCCTTAGCACAACAGGTTTTCTCACTCTCGTCGGTCCGTAGATTGGCTATCCAGGTCTTGTCTAGGTCGGTGTTCTCAACGCCATTCGGTTTTCAATTTGGTTTTCGCCATCGTCCAAAAAGGCTCAGGATAGAGCTAGGAGAACGTTACAGGCATTGAATAAACGAATGCTTTGTCGAAGTGGAAGCAAAATTATGTAGTTTATTTGTGCTAGTTTACTGCCATCAAAATTAGATTCGGCACGTTCGGCACGTCGTCCTTCGTTCTCCCGCCTCTCCGTTGGCTGAATGGATTCACGCAAGCTAATTGCGATTACCGGTAAATGCTCCGCTGCCTCAGATTCTGTAGGAACAAACAACGATAGACAAGCACTCGACGCTGTCAAATACGTAGTGCAAACAGACCGACTGCGATTAGGTGGGCTGTTTATCATTCCTATGGCGCCCTATCCACTGTTCAGCGCTCGTGAACACTCATAAAAAAACCGGATCTTGTCGAGGGACTGTCCTGGATAGTATATGGGGAGTGTTATTGATTTGATCGGCCGAAAGGTGCGGTACACCTGTCCTGGACGCAACTACAAGTGAGACTAGTCTGAGGCGGGAAGCGGGAAGTGGCCGAAAAAGTCGAATATGCATCAAGTATACTCTCGGCGTTATGATTAATTGGATCAGCTATTGTTAACTTGAATTCAGTCAGGGACTCAGGGCAAATCACAGTACAGATTGTTGTTCAGGGCTCCCAGTCGAGTCATATCATATATCCATCTATCTGCCTATACTCAAACAGTCCTGAGTTTTCAGTTCTCTATCCTGCTGCACAGATCCGAGTCACTCCAACTCGTTATCTTTCACGATGGAGAACTCAGTTCCTGGCTCCCAGTCGAGTCATATCATGATATCCATCTATCTGCCTATACTCAAAGGATCTACTTGATATAGAAGGGTGTGATACTATATCAAGTAGATCACGATGCAAACAGTAAGTCATGGGTTTAAGTTTCCTCTTTGCGCTATAAAATCATGCCTAAACTTCTGGCCTTCCCGTCGTGTTTGTCACTTTCGGCACGATCCCTTTCGCTGCGGAATTTTTCTTTCAAACTCAGATTCTACGGGTTTCAGCGTTCATCGTTATGTGTCAAGGAACTAGGTTCTGACTTTAGAGCTCTAAGTGTCGGAATATGCCACTGCCGGTGGCAGCGATCATGAATGAACAGGACATTGTTATATATATCGGCTTCTACGTATTCTCCGTACCTTCTCGATATCTCAGATTTGTCCTGAAACACTTGGGTGACAACCACGGATATAAACATAACTACCCGAGCTGTCACAAAGTACAAGCAGACAAAACAGGTAGGAGGGTCATTGAAAGGTAAAAAATGTGGTCTTGGACGTTCAGGTAATATTCAGGGCTTCGACCTCCGTGACACCCAAGGTCGTTTTAACTGAAGGCAATAGTAGCTGGTCTAAATCTGAATGCAATCATCAATAGTCCATGAAGACTCAGACACGAGGACTCCCACCTGGGAGTTTAAGTCGACACTTTGCCAAACGTGTCATGGTGGCATGATGACAACCGCGTTGGGTCGGGGTAACTTCGGCACTGAGAGACCAAGGTGTCAACACATATTCTTAGGTCTGTAACGGTGGCAGAGAACTGATACTCATGTTAGCGGGAATGTCAAAGGCATAGTTAACTATCATATGGCATTCGGGAGCGGTGTAGAAAACAAGAACAGAAAAGTTTCCGCTCCTCGGCTGACGCAAAAGGATATGAGAGCAGCATCGGCAGTGACAAGGTGCGCCACCGTCACTGGTACTATGGTAGTCCTTCTATGCCATCCAACTATCTGCGGAAGCTTCACCTCAAATTCTAGGTGATCCGAGTCGCTGGATATGTATTTATGAGATTGCTGTAGGAGTCAAAGACGTAACACTCCTCATAATCAGACCCTGAACGTTGATCAGACTATCCACTTACCATGCCCAGTATCATCACGCAAGCATACATAAATGAGATAACCCTTTTGATAAATTCTCTTCCTAGAGTCACACGGTGTATCAAAAATCTCTCAGAGATGTCTGATGAATAGATAAGTATGGTATGCAGACCAAAATAGGTAGTCTTAAGGCTTTCCTTAGAATGCCAATCACCGCCGTTTTCCAGCGCTAATCTGGATACAAAATGCGTAAGACATCTGATCTTTCAGTCTTAACCCACCTTTGTGACTGTCTCTATCAAGAATGAGCTTTGACCAGCTCCTGCACCAGACCATTAACGTCCACTATGTTTTCAGTGTGTCTGGATCTCATCTTGCATTGGCTATCAGAGCTTACACAATAGTTTAGCTAGTTCTGCGGCATGTTTCCCCCATTCCTGTTACCCAGCTGGTTTTGATCCCTCTAAAAAGACCATCATTATCTATGATCGTTTGATCACTCTTGACAATGAGGCAAGTCTAATACCTGCTCTTAGTTTGGAACTATGACTCACTACACTACTTTCAGGTAAAAACCATCTGGGCGTGAGCATCCATTTCCTTTCTAGATTCATTCAGATAATCTACCAGGCTTCCCTGGGGTATTCCAAAAATCCTCTTCTTCTGTAATGGATACCTAACACCAGCCTTCCTTTTGCAAGTCACTTTCTGACTGCTCATGTCTTTTCATTTAATTGGTTCCAGATTTGCCACAATTGTAACAACTACATGGGATTATTCTGCAAGTGTAAGTACACCTATATTCTCTAGATTCTTCACTTTCTTTTGATGCTGTATAGTTGTAAGTGATCCCTCAGTTGTTTGGATTCATGTCATCTATTCACCAGCTGCCATGCATTTGTCTACTGGCAAGCATTGTGAGTTAAATGGTGATACAGATTAGTGTGTATACCTGATAGTCCATAAAGACCTACAAGAGTGCCTCTTGTAGTGTCACAAGGTCTTATGATCACCTGACTCTGTGCTATCTGTTTGTTCTAATTCTTTAATCTTACTGGACTCATCTCTGAATGGTTTAATACCAGATGGAAATAGACTTGTGAATATTGACAATCCATTGATTATTCTACTGCTCATGCATCTACAGAAGATTATTATCCCTCTTGTTATCCTCTATTTATGTGAGTATGTTGCTTTTACCAGTTCAATCCTTCCACAGAATCCAATGTAGGTGAAATTGTGGCCTTGGCTACACTAATGACTCTTGGTACAATTCAAAGCTACTGTATGTGCTAACCTTGTTTATAACATTCTCTGCTCATTCAAATTACTTGCTACAGCAGAGCAATACCCTCCTTCAAGTTCATTCTTGCCAGGGTGTGCAGTTGTAGCAAGGTCCACACATTTGCGGACATATGCTATAGGAACTTGGTAAATTAGATGGTATCAGCTCACTACCAATCTGAATACCTTTCAGGGCTGCACCAGCACTGCTTGAGTGTATGTTATTGCTTTGATTTTGCAATAACACTGACTAATCTCTCTGAAGTGATTGTTGTCATTCTCACTTTTTTCCGATTGCCTTTCTTCTATCGCAAAGGAAATGTCTTGTATGTCACTTTTGTTTGATACTTCTCAGCAAGTTAACTTGAATCATGCACAGGATACATACCCTTGCACGTGACTCATTAATATATTTCTTCTTCATGTTCACATTTTCATTTGCCAATATGGTAATATATGTGGTGTCATTTGACAATAGTGCCACTATTCTTGCTGGGTATGTTTGAATCAGTTCTTGTGCTATGCAATGACTCTTATGATTCACAGAGTATCAAGTGCTGTAGCCTGCATTGCTGTGGGCATATAAAGTTACCTCTGCTTTTGCTGATAGTTTTATCAGGTATCACGTATGACAATGAATATTGCAGGCCTGTCATTACACTTCAACAAAGCTTCAAATACTCAGAAGCAGAGCAGCCTTTGCTTCAAGCATTCAAGTCAACAACATGACACACAGGAACTTTCAATAGGACAGAGCTGGAAACAAGCATGATTACAGAGTGATGATGAGTATGTAACATCTGTCCTGTCCCAGTCAAGCTTGCTTATAGGTCTGTCTTGTATTAGTACACAGGACATCTAAAAATATTGAAGCTCAGCTGATTTAAGTCTCATGTATTAGGTACAAAGCTGTGTGTCATTGTACATTTACTGTTGATTCTAAAATCATTTGAACCTTAATAGTTACCAGGTCAACCTGGGAGCTTCAGGTCATGTAGGTCAGTGAGGCTCATTTTGCAAACCTGGGACAACATCTCCCAACCCTGTTCAACTTTTGCCAACCTCAAAGTCCAAAAATGAGGTTAATCTCATGTTTAATTTTTTTTGGTCCAGGTATAATGAAATGGCAGCTAATGGAGACAACCCAGCCAACACTTCATATCTGATCCAGTTGATAAATGCTATTGTTCAGTATCCTGTGACCAGCACTCACAGTTAGCCCACCTTGCTCTTGAATACAGCTACCCTATTCAATGAATGTATCTATCTAGCTCTGTATTCACCAAAAGGCATGATTATAGCCATGAGAAAGGCTTTTTTGATCTCATATTTACAACCATGTTCCGAGGCTTTTTTCTAACTGGATATATCCAGTCAGAAAGGCTTGCTGAAGGCAAGAGGTGATTAGTTTATATATGATGTAGCTATCTGGGAACCAGATAAATAGGAGTATAGAGAGGAAGATAACAAGGGAAAAGCTGATAGGCTATGTGTATAACTGACTTCACCAACCTATAGATATGTTATCAGAAGCATGAGCTCCAAGGTTTCTGTTAAGAAAGAGATAAGGAAATGAAAAGAAAAGAAAGTGAAACATTGGGCATCTAATCTTCAGCGCTTATTTGGGCATCTGAGGATGAATTTGTAACACCAGAAAATACAGCTCTCATACTTTGGCCTCTATAACATCAGGACCATGGCCAATCAACTCAATTATCAAATTATACTATTTCAACTTTGCAACTCACCCTCAAATGATATCTTGCCTTGTTGTGAAGTTATGGCCTTCATAAAATCAAAAATTATGTGTTGTGTTAATTTTGAGCACCACTGTCACTAAGGTCAATGCAAGGTCAATGGAGCAGCCACAAAGTTAGAACATCCTGGGCATAGTAAAGGTGAATGATAAATGGAAGGAAGGGGTGCCTTTGAAGCTGTTCAAAAGGGATGCAACCCTAAACAGTAGGCTAGGCAGGTAGGCAAGATTCATAGCAATGGAGGAACATAATAATCCCTCATTGGTTGGCTGGGCCTATCCTGGTAGAGGATGTTTGTTACCCAGCTGATTCCACATCTATCAACCATGCAGGTTGGCTGGATCCATAGTGCTGGAGGATCAGGACCATCAACTGGTCCTACAGTAATGGAGGAAAATAATAATCCCTCATTGATTGGCTGGGTCCATCCTAGTGGAGGATAATCATCACCCAGCTGATTCCACAACTATAAACAGAAATAATAAAGCCCTCCAGGTTGGTCAGATCCACAGCAATGGAGGATAATAAACCATATAGATCATCAGTGTAATGGAGGAAGATAATAATCCCTCACCAGTCGGCAGGTCTATCTGAGTGGAGGATAATAAATAGTTGTTGTCACCCAGCCGATTGCACATCTATGGATAGAAATAATAATGCCTGGCAGGTAGGCCAGATCCAGTGGAATGGAAGATAATAAGCCATCAGGACCATCAGCTGCACCATAATAGAAGAAAATAACAATCCCTCATCAGTCAGCCTGGTCTATCCTAGTAGAGGATAATAAATAGTTGTTATTGCCTGGCTGATTCTACATCTATGAACATCAATAATAAAGCCTTGCAGGTCAGCCAGATCCAAGATAACAAACCATAAGGGCCATCAGCCAATGCTCCTGTAATAGTAATCCCTCATCAGTTGGCTGGGTCTATCCTAGTAGAGGATAATGAATAGTTGTCATCACCCAGCTGATTCTACATCTATAATAAAGCCTTGCAGGTTGGCTGGATCCATAGCAATGAAAGATAATAAACTATAAGGGGTCAGCTGATGCTACCGTAATGGAAGAAAATAACAAGCCTTCATCAGTTGGCCAGGTCTATCCTAGTAGAGGATGATAAATAGTTGTCATCACCCAGCCAATTCTACATCTGTAGGCAGCAATAATAAAGCCCTAGGGGGTCAGCTGGATCCATAGTAATGGAACCATAAGAACCATCAGCCAATCCTACAGTAATGGCAGAAAATAATCATCCTTTATTGGTTGGCTGAGTCCATCCTAGTAGAGATAATAATCTTTCCTCCATTGGCCAGATCCATCACAATGATAAACAATGTGTTATAGCTATAGTAATAACCCTTGCACTGGCTAACATCAGCCAAACCTATAACAACAGGCTTTAGTCATGCAGCTGAGTCTATTGAGATCCAGATGAACCTCTAGGAATGCTAGAGGACTAGCATCATGAGAATGAGAATGGGATCATGAACTAAGACTACAGGGTCAAGGTGGGTCCTCATTATCCTAACAGTTAGTGGCATATTCAGAACTGAACTCACCACTGATATGAGGAGTACTAGCAACAGTTGCTTGGTTTTTGGTTTTGGTCACAGCTTTTCATCCAGCTTTCTTCACCATATGCACAAGTAATAAATGAGCAACCAAATGGTTGTTCAAAAAACTGTAAGTTGGTAGAAATTAAATCACACTGAGAGAGTGTATAGGCTCTCTTACTAGTACAATGTGAGAGGTAAATTCTGAAGTCCAATTATTTGAGTCACATGTGACTCTTTATACCCCAGCAGCTCACAATATAGACAAACAACCACCTGATTACCCTAAGTCAAATATCTACTCACACCTTTAAGTAGACACAATAAGAATCAAAATCAAATAATTGGTATACTGATTAGGTGGTCTGCCAGATCGATTGAAAAGAATGATGAGACTTGGCATACAGATGTGAATCTGGTTCATGAAGGCTGTGATTTATCTGAGCAGGCAATACATTTTGATATGGATTCTTTCTCACCTGTCAAATCCAGTCATTTTGTCATACTAGTATTGTTTATTCACTGACCTTGGGTAGCTTGAATTAACTGCTGGTAGACCCAGGTGAGCCAACTTATGCTGATCAAGTTTGCATACAACCTGAGTTGTTCTGGGATGACTGAGATCAACTTGAATGCTATTCTAGGCTGGCTTAGTCAGCTTAGTCAACTTGTCAAATGACAAGTTACCCAAGATGACCTGAAGTTGACTTGGGTACCACAAGCTAATATAGGTTGATATAGGTAGCCTAGGGCCAAGCCCAGGTAGCAGTTTTTCCTGATGGAGAAGCTACTCAGCAGCTTCTAAACCATGGCTAATTAATGACTATTATATGCATGATGCATGAGTGTCACATTCTTCATTACATGGTTCACCAGCCACAAACATAGCTAGATCAACAGATAGCCTACATGTGTTGCTTACACCTACATGATTAGGTTTCCTGTGAGCTCTCCTCTTTGAAGCTAGACTCCAATAGACAGGAATCTGTCCAGCTTCAAGGTGGTTTCCCTGGAGAATAGTGGTCAAAGTAAGACTTTTCACTTACTTTTAGTTTCCATTTTTGTCTACTTTTCATCAAAGAGCAAACAAAAAGTAAAAGTAAAAGTAAAAGTAAAAGTAAAAGTAGCTTGAAAAGGAAGTCTGGACATCCTTTTGCAATTTCACATCACTTTTAGTCTACTTTTGGCATTCCTTTTTATCATTACAGTCATGGGAAAAGAGAAGTATCCTACTTTTGATCTCCTTTTACTAAAATTTTGAGGAGGGGGGGTTCAAGGTAGCACTTTTCAGCTACTTTTGGATCACTTTTTATTTCACTTTTGAGCCATTTTACTGCCAAATTGACAAAAAGTAAAGAAAAAGTGATGTTTAAAAGTGGCTGAAAAGGCTAACTTTGAACACCACAACACCACTAATATATAAGTGAATAAATAATTTAAAATAACTCATAGTTCTTAGGCAAGTCAAGCTAATACATGTGAGAAAAGGGTTCAATATGAAGAATTGAAAGATGGTAGCACATTCTATAAAAAGGTTTGGAAAGGCAATGAAGTTTAGGCAGAAAGCAATGGGGCAATATACATAAGCATGATAAGGATTATAGAACAAAACAAGAGAGACAATCTTATGATTTAGGAGTAACAAAGTAGTCAGCTACAGGAGAGCAGGTAGAGACATTCACTTACTTGCTAGAAAAAACTGTAGCCAGCTCCAACAAAGTAGGCAGAGACATCCACTTACATCCTAGGAACATCACTGTAGTCAGCTCCAACAAAGCAGGCAAAGAGACATCCACTTACATCATCACTGCAGTCAGCTCTAACAAAGAAGGCAGAGACATCCACTTACTCCCTATGAACATCACTGCATTCAGCTCCAACAAAGCAAGCAGAGACATCCACTTACAGCCTAGGAACATCACTGTAGTCAGCTCCAACACAGCAGGCAGAGACATCCACATACAAACTAGGAACATCACTGCAGTCAGCTCCAACAAAGCAGGCAGAGACATCCACTTACTAGCTCCAACAAAGCAGGCAGAGAGACATCCACTTACATCCTAGGAACATCACTGCAGTCAGCTCTAACAAAAAAGGCAGAGATATCCACTTACTCCCTATGAACATCACTGCAGTCAGCTCCAACAAAGCAGCGGTCCTGTAGCATCTGTCATCTCAATTTTTGGTCTGTCAGTTTCCATCCTATGCTTGTTCTCCAAAGCGTATGGCAGCGTGTAATGTTCTCTTTGTCACTGTGTTACACATTGACCAGCATGCCTACAGGCCAGACACTGTCCGATCCATAATGGGATATGTCATCAATCTTACAATGACTTTGAAAACATTGTTCTGGATCAAATTTTTGCCAACCAACCAGATTCAAGTCACAGATGACGACACAGATGCTGCATTTAACTCATACAGCCATTCGAAGGAGCGAGTTGATGTTCACCGCAAAATTCGAAAATTTGTGGACCAAATGAACTTCATCAATAGAATGTGTCCCAATAAAACACATGACGAGGTGAAGAGGATAATTGAAACTTATTGGTGTGACTTCATCGACAAGAAGAACTCGAAGTTTTAGTCTTTCTAGTCACCGGTGTGGAAAATCAGAGTTGTCTATAGCTAGACGGAGTTCTGGAGGTTGTGTTGTGGGTTTGCGAGTCTGCAGTTAGATTGATGGGGAACTCGAGGTTAATCGTTACCTCGGGTAGCTGTCAAAAGTTAGTAGAGAGTTTTTATGTTCACTTAGCTCAGTGTGGCTCGTTCTGCTCAAAGTTGCTTGAATATAGAGGCTCAGATGAAAGTAAAAGACAAGGTAATATATGATATGTAATACAACTAGATGAAACCATAAGTACGAATGGCCGTCGGGTTTACCAAAAATAGAAGTGACTATCTAGAATGCCACTGTCCTTTTCACCAGCTTGCCACCAGACAACATACAACTGAATATAAATGATCATGAGGTTGCCCATGCCTCGAACACACTTGCTCAAGGTGTGGATCATATCAGAGGGGTGGTGCGGGTGATCCGGATGATGGTTTCCATCAAGTCGTATGGTACTGTAGTAAGTGTCTGATAAAGTGGATAGAATATAAGAATTGTAATGGAATAATTGGAGGAGATGAAATATGGATATTTGAAGGTGGTGGATGTTGGATAGTCAATTGATATGAATTAGTGGTGGAGTGGAGGAATAGTCGATATAGCATAACTATAGGTTCATACTAGAGTCGATGTACAAGATGAAGAGTGTTGGGAAAATGTCGAAGGAAGGGGGAGTCGATCTGTGGGGTCGACGACTCTTCCACACCGGGCTAATAGGGTAACTCC
>QLOY01002023.1:0-12207 GCA_003313965.1 Megacollybia marginata
TCCTGCAAAGTCGACATACGCCTCATCAACGACAACAATCCCCCTGAAAGCTGGATAGTCTAATAGAGATTTAATGGAGGACAAATGTATTGATGTGCCCGTAGGATTGCCGGGAGAACATAGAAATATCAGTTTTATTGAAGGATCGTTATCGATCGCTTTTTTGATCTATGGATGTGAGACCAGGAGAGAGGCAGTGTAGGACAAACAAACCTCATCTAACCGAATGCTGAACCTGCCAGTAGTACCACCCTCACCGTGAGCACCGCTCAATTCCAATGGGCACTTGACAACGCCAGCATCATTGACCTGAGCACACACCGCATACATTCCGTAGGTCGGAGGAGTAATAAGTATCTTTTCTTTTCCAGGGACGACACAGACGCGCATTAACAAGTCAATGACCTCGTCGGAACCGACTCCGAGAAAGATATGGTCTATTCCTGAAATTCCGCGTAGAGATGCGAGACGCGCTTTGATTGGATCATGAGAAGGATCTGGATATCTATGGAGATTCATATCAACTGTAGATTTCAATTCGGCGTCAAAGATTTGGCTGTCTCGCGCAATCGAGTGCCCCAACGCATTTTCGTTTGCGTCTAATAGAATGCCTTCCTTGTAGTCATCACGGGCACACCTGTAGGGGTGCAAGGCTAGTATATTCGGCCGTATAACCTTTTCTATGTCGAAGTGGGCTGGACGCGTTGGCCCGGTGGATGGAGGAAGACCGTGAATAGGCATGCAGTGCGTGGGAAGTTCGGAAAAAACACTTGACCTAAAGTAGAGCTGCTACTTCCTCAAAAGGCATGCTGGCACGCGTGAACGACTTATTACTATGGACGATTTACAGATCCAAAAATTGCTGCAACACTTTGTTGTATCTCTCCCTCTCATCCCAAAGCGGCAGATGGCAGGATTCAAATGTGATCCACTTGACCCGCGGAATGTGCTTAAAGAACGGGGCAGTGACAAAGTCTTGAGCCACGTCATGGCGTGCGTTGATAACCAAAGTTGGAGGACGTATAGTATGCAGGCGGTCAATGATGGACCATTCCTTGAGCTCACCGGAGAACCTGTCAGTGATCAGAACAAGTGCGGTAGTAGAATGATGGGCAACGTACATGGCACCCGGAACAGTTCTATCGGCGTTGTCGCCGATGGCCTGCTCGAGAGAGTAGACGTATTCAGTCGGAAGAGGCCTGACTCTGGTGCCATAAGTTGAAAAGAACTCTCTGGTCGCTGAGGCTGACACCTTGGGATCTGGACTAGCCAGACCCTCCTGGACCTCCTTTGGCAGCGTTGCAGCCAGTTGCATGTTGCTTTGATTCCACAAACCCATATCAGGGAGCGAGTTCGTGAGGACAAGATATCTCAATCCAGCAGGGTGGCGTCTGACTTCGAATTCTGCGGCAAGTATACCTGCGGAAGTATTGTAAGGTATAACATATAAGAGCACAGAGTACTTACCACCCCAGGAGTGTCCAATCAGATCGAACTTGTCCTGGATCTTGAAATGATTCAACAGATTGACGAGTTCATCGATGAACAAGTCGATAGTCCAAAAGGACTGGGGTTTAGCTTGAAGATGGGTAGAACGCGAGTTGCCTATTTGATCATAGAGAATGACTGCCCTCGATCCAGACAAATCAGTCAGGGGAAGGAGATAGTCATGCGAGAGGCCTGGCCCGCCATGCAAGACGACGAGAGGAGGGTTGGTGCTGTTGCTGATGTCGCCAAAGACACGGAACCAAGTGCTGTATGTTTCAGAGCCCACTGTGAATGGGATCGTTCCTTCAGAGGTGGGTTTCCAGTCTGACATTGTTGTGGGCAGAAGTAAGAGGCCGGCTTCTTCAACAGCTCCTTAAATGCCAGCAACAAAACGTTTTCGGTAAGCCCGGTTTTCAGCAATTGAAATGCATTCTTCCCTATTCTTCCGCATGAATAATCGCCGTTGTTTAGGGGCGTAGATTGCCATAAGTAGCGATATGTAAGTATCACCGGAAATTTGGTGTTTTATCCCAAACCATTCTTTGAATTTCTTTTCAAGTATCCCAGGCAATGAAAGTTGATGAACGCCAATCTTGTCATCGTCAAGCTACCTTTAGTCAGGGGGCTTTCGCCAAGCCTTCGTGGCAGGACGTGACTTGGTTGCCTACCTAGATCGAAACACTTTTGCGCACGGCCGCGACGAGCGCTGGGTTTCTTCACATAAGGAAATTTGATGAGCGTTTCAGTCCTGTCAGTGCGCCGAGGATAAATAAATAAAAAACACTTTTAAAGGTACAGTAGAAAACAGAAAGATTGTACAATTAGAACTTTTCGAGTCTCTCATCTTCTTTGCTCAATTCCTTCCGGTGACAGAAATCCACCTTCCACCAACTTCCTCGGTCCTGTTCATGGTAAGTCCTTGCACACTTTCAGTCTCGCTCTCCTCATCTGGGTTTCTGCCCGCTGCTCTGGCGGCCTTGCGCCTGTTGTAAATCCTCACAGCAAGGATAAAGTCGACAGTAACGAGGAGGAGACACAACCACCCGAACGCAAAAGCGATCGTTTGAATGATGGTGACAGTCTTCCAACGTTGAGCGCATTGTTCACTCGACCAAGAAGGATCGGTGCATGTCAACTCTCGGCTATAAAGGAAACGTGCAGCGAGAGTCGATGCGCCTTCAGTCGACGCGGTTGCTGCTTCATGAGGGGATGCAAGCGCAGACTGGCTTCCGTGTCCGAATGACGAGTCTGCTGCACCGCCGTCTGGTGCTGCACCCGATGCTGGATCCGAGGATGGATTAGCACCTGGGGCAGCAGTAGGAGCAGAGCCGGAAATCGAAACTTGACCAGCTGCAATCTGTTTGAGAGCAGACCAGTTATTCCATAATCCGAGAATGATGATGGAAATCAAGTGGCAGGGCCACAGAATAATCGAGTCGATCAGAATACGCGGGAGAGCAGGAATGACGATGTTGAATACGGCCAAAAGGATCAAAGTAAGGCCGTACACTGTAGCAATCGAGTTTGCTACTAGTGAAGCAACCGGTGAGACGTGCGACGTATGGTTCGCAAAGATTTCTTTACAGTTCATCAAGCTTGGTACTATCGCTGAGGTCGGGATACTTACTTAGTTGAGTGCTTGGTGTCATATCCCAGACCAAGCCACCCACCACGAAAAGGTTCATGGCGAGCATAGGAACGTGGATAAGGAAATTGATTGGTTTTGAGAAGGTGTAGGCAGACATGTTGGAAGAAGAACGCTTGAGCTTGGAGTCTTCGATGATGTCGTGCAAAGTAAGATGAGAGAGGTCTAATTGTACAAGTTGAGGCAGAAGTAATGGGCGAATTGTGAAAGAATTAAAAGGAAACTGGTTTAAAGTTGTTCGTTCAGAATCGTGAAGTTGTTCGTTAAAGTCGTTGCAGGTTGATACGGCGGTCGTCGCGGGTTTATATACTCATGCACGGCCCGTTGTCATGTTGGTCATCAGTACAGCCTCCGGCGGTATGACGAAAATGGACCCAAACGGGTTCGCAGGATCTTGGGAGAAGAAGAAACAACTCCAAGTCAAGTCGGGTCGGGTCAAGGTCATAAGATGGGTCAGATGATTGGCCACCTTCTCTATGCTCTTAAATAAATACGGTCGACGTCCAACGTCGTACCCCACTCCCCAATGACAAGCACACAGGCACTCAACGCTGCCAGGCGCGCCGAACTTGCAGGACCTGCTGGATTACGCGGTGTTCTGCACAATCTACGGCTCTTTCGTTTGGTTGCTTGTACTACGCTTGGAACATTGTGTTACGGTGCGTCTCAGCGTTCCCGGAGGACACTTGGTCTCATGCTGGACGGCAAAGGATATGAACAGGGTGCTTATTCTCAAGTTCTTGTCATGGCGGCTTTCACCAATAATCCCAAATTCGCTCGCATCGCGAACGATGCATCATACAAAGGTTGGAGCGTCTCGTAAGTTGAACCACATCTGCCCAGCAATGTTACATTAACGTATATTGTAGTACACTTGCTCTCGGTGGATGGTTGGGAGCTTTGTTGAACGTATCAAAGTCTTCTTCTTGACGAAAACATCTCACCTTATATCCAGGGCTATCTATGCGACATAATCTCCCGTCGCTGGACTCTTCTCGTCGCGTCCATTATATGTTGTCTCGGAACTGGCCTCACAACCGGTGCTCAAAATGCAGCTTATATGGTACGTGCAGCCTATCTTCAATCGCTAACGGTTCTTGATTATGCGTATAGTTTGTCGGACGATTCTTCATTGGATGGGGAGTGGGCAGCTTCTCAGCCGCAGTACCTCTGTAAGATTTTTTTATGTGCCACCGTCCCAATGTTTGAGGATGTAGGTATAACTCTGAAATCTCTCCTCCCGAATTGAGAGGTACCCTGGTTTCAATTATCCAACTTTCTATCACAATTGGCATTTGCGTGTCGTATTGGTACTATATAAAACATCATCCGTCCGATCTATTGACACTCGAACAGGATCGGCTACGGGACAAACTTCATATCAGACACCAATTCTGTTTCTTGGAGAGTCTGTCTCGCAATACAAGGCGTTCCCGCCTTGTTACTGGCGTTCTTGACTTTCACTCTACCATACACTCCTCGATGGTTAATCCGACAAGGAAGAAAAGAAGAAGCCTTACAGACTCTTGCTTGGCTTCGCGATATGCCTGAAGATTCCGAAATCGTCCGGTTGGAGTTTAAGGAGATTCAAGCTGAGGCACTGTTTGGTTTGTGATTCCCTTTACCGATACGATCCTAGTCGAACACTGAGTAGAGGCGGAGACTACTGCGGAAAAGTTTCCCAATCTCGTTGGGCCTGGTGCTTGGACGAGATTAAAACTTCAAGTTGCGCAGTTCGGGGAACTGTTTACTACAATACATATGTTCAGGAGGACGGCGGGTGAGCTTGTTGATATACACCTGCTTCCTTGCTAATCCTTCAATACTAGTTGCTTGCTTGATGCAATTTTTCCAGCAAATGCACGTATCTCAGTCGGTTCATAGTGATGCTAACAGTTTTGCGTAGGACTGGAATAGATGCGATCGTAAGTATTCCTCTAACTTTTCTGAGGTACCTCTCATAACGATGCTTGAGGTCTACTACGCTCCCACGATTTTCCAATCTCTCAACCTCCCGGGACGAACGGTATCACTCTTAGCATCTGGTGTCGTCGGAAGTAAGTCTTTCTGTTCACCCTTCTTTGAGTAACTAAGACCTTCCACAGTCATATTCGTAATCTCGACCTTCCCAGCAATCGCCCTAATTGATCACGTTGGTCGACGTCCATTGTTGATTTTCGGTGGTATAGGAATGTCAACAATGTTGATCCTCATCGCGGCGTTGACTGCGACGTATCAACCCGAGTGGAAGAGTGAAGGTGCTGCGTGGTCGACTGCGGTGTTCATATGGTTGTATGTTGGCTTTTTTGGAGCGTCTTGGGTACGGTATCGGTTCTTCTGCTTGATAGCAGTACTGATCCTGCGATATGGTAGGGACCTGTTTCGTGGACCGTCATTTCAGAGGTTTTTCCGTTGTCTACTCGTGGACATGGAGTTGCGATCGGCGCATCGACAAATTGGATCACGAATGTGAGTCAGTACTCTGAAAGTTGTCCTCAGTTTTGATTGGGCTATCCAGTTTGTTGTGTCGATAGTTGTGCCGGTGATGCTTGAACACATTACTTACGGGACTTACATGTTTGTCAAAAGCATCCTTCTTTTGCCTTTCGGAATTGACTGTCACCTAGATTTTTCTTGATGTTCATGTTGATGGGAATTGTCTACGCGATTTGGATTTTACCCGAAACATTTTGCAAGTCACTGGAAGAAATGGTTTGTTCCTCCTTATCACGGCTGCTGCTACTTTATTCCTTTTAGGACTTGGCATTTGGTTCTGGAGAAGGGAAAGCCGACGTCGAGCGGATGGAGCGCGTTTGGAGGAATCTGGATACAGACGAGAAGGGAAACGAAGTAAAGGGAGACGAGATCACTGACGTGTAGTGGAGACCGCGATGGCGCGAATTTAAAATAACCCACTTTGACCGCTGCCAAGTTGCTAACTGGAGGAAGAGCACTGAGATACTGGACCGCTGCTGGTTGAACACATGACGAACTGTATGGTGAATAATCCTGTTTTCTGGTGAGACCAGACAGGATCAAGTGCTGGACTCGTTGCCGTCACGGTATCGTATCTCTATGTTTGGCATTGTTTATCTGCTGTTCAAGCCTGTTCAAGCTCCTCCTCGTGCCCATTCTACCATGTCCTCCGACAACAGCCAACTCACAATGCATGGGCCGTCTTTGATGCACACTCAGTCAACTCTTACCACTATAAAATTCCTCAGTGCGTGCTTGTCTGGAGCGGTCGCAGGGATCTTGGGATTGGAAAATTATCACGGATTTGGGATGTTTGTTCTGAGCACCTTGTTCACGGGTGTGTGCATATGGATGGTGAACGTGCAGAGACGCGAATTGAAGCGGTTCATGCAGGGTGGAGTCAAAGAACTGCTGAGTCCAGGCGGTGATAACATCTTTACCTTTCTGCTCGTCTGGACGCTGTTTTATGGTAGGCTGCTCGTTTCTTCACTGCAAATTTGACCAGTTGATTTGTTCAGGGATAATACATGGTAAGCAACTCGAAACTCTCTTGCACGGGTAATGATGCTCTGTTGCAGTGTACGATTAGTCTTCGATCACGAAAGCCACAGACTTTTGGCCGAGTCTCACTCCCGGTAGCATCATATTTAATTTGCAACAGTACTCGAGTGGTTTCTACATCAGTTAGCTGGACCAACCCTCTTGACGCCCTGATCCCATGGAGCGGATTCAAAGCATGATTTCCTTGTTTTTTTTACATATTGTGCATAGGATGTCTATGACAACTGCTTTGAACTTGGCGTTCGAGAGAAGAGGACAGTAGAGGCTGATCGTGCATTTTTCACATGTAGTTGATTTTATACATAAGACCTTCGAGATCTGTTTTCTCCTCACGTGCTCAATTCACGCGTTGACTGACTTTTACGATGCAGTCGCGCCAGTCATCGATACGACCTGTGACTACTTCGCGGCCGACAACAGCAAGACCCTGGACTGCCCAATCCACTGCGACAGCTCGCCCTCAAACCGCAGCATCTGGTCGTCATGACGGTACCTATATCATAGCGCTTGTAGAAGGGCGAGGCATCGCAAGAGAAATTGGAATGGCCGCTCTTGACAAAGATACTGGTCGCGTTATGCTGGTTCAGCTTGCAGATTGCCAAACATATGTGAAAACACTCCATCAAATGCATCTTCATCCTCCATCGCTTGTGCTTCTTCCCGATACCTTCCTTTCTGCTGCCGAGGCATCCTCCAAGAAACAAAATGACATTTCAAGCACCATGCTCATACAGTTCATTCAAGAAGAATTCCCCGGAATCGTACTTGAACCCGTCCTCCGGAGATATTTCAACGATACCTGTGGTTTGGATTTTGTTCAGCAGCTTTGCGTCGAGGATGATGAACGGACTGGAACTCTTCTCGCTGTCGCAAACAAGTGGGTTCAACACACATATTCAAGACTCTTTGTCGTGATCCGCTCAGATACTATGCCCTGTCTGCTACTTCTGCTTTATTCAAATATACTGAAACGAAGCTTAACATTCGATTTTCATCTGCTTCTCTACGGGTTCGATATGTGCCCGTCGATGGCACTATGATGATAGACCCAGAAACCGCTCGAAACCTGGAATTAGTGGATAATATATCTTCCAAAAAATCGACGCATTCACTCTTTGGGTCCGTGTTACCTTCCACATTATAGCAAATATCTGATTTCTGCCTTCAGCACTCTCAATTATACATATACCGCGATGGCTTCTCGACTTTTGCGAGTCAATCTTCTTTCTCCAATTACTGGTTAACATATTTATTCGCTATATAACATTTCTAACTATATGACCAGTGCAATCTTCCATCAACGCGCGACTTGACGTCGTAGAAGGTGCCAAAGTCTTGGCTGGTCTCTCGCTTTCCGATTGAATCATTTCTAGAGCTAGTCCAGAGCGAAGAGAGATTTATCGAAATACGCACGGCACTCAAGTCTCTACACAGAATGGATTTTGACAAACTTATTCTGATGGCAAATCCCGCTTCACCATTGTCTGTCAGACACTTACCCTCCCTCAGTTAGCATCCTCTGAAGCTCGACCTACCAACACCGCGTCAGAGGCTTCGTCCCGTGTGTCTCAAATGCTGAACTTGCGCAATATCATCAAAGGATTGCCTTCACTTCGGGATGCGCTGCAAGGTAGTCGTTCTCAGCTGTTGCAAATCATATACGAGGTGGGTGCGTACCATGAGAAGCTCTCATAACGATGAAGTTGTGCAGCTGCTGTCAGACGACCGCCTCGATAAAATCGATAAACTGATTTGTCAAAGTTTGAATGAAGAGGGTGCTCCTAGCAAGGTTTACAGATCGTTGATCCTTTATGTTTCACTAACGCACAAATAGCATGGAATCGGTGCTGTCAATGCTCGAGTATACGCCGTGAAGGTCGAACGGTTTAGATACATTGAAATTCTCTCATTAATAACCCCCAGGCCAACTACAATCGACTACTTGATGTCGCGCGAGAAACCTACAAGGAGAACGTTGGCGATATCTACACTTTATGTGCTACACTCACAGAAATGCATGACCTACCTCTTGCACTCGTGTGTCAAGAAAGTGGTTTCGTCTTCACTCTCAAGAAGAGTGACCTTGACGATACCTGCAATGGTGAAGTTCTGTTCATTGAGTTTGAGAACTTCTGGCTCAGATTTACGTTAGGAAAACTTCCGAAAGGATTTATCAATCCAATCATGAAGAAGGGCAAGTGTCAGGTTTCGAGCATGGATCTGGTGCGCATTGTCCATTGTGTTGCCTACCACTCGTGACGTTGGTACAGAAGAAGATGAATGCTCGTATGAAAGACGCGTTGGACGAAACACTACTCTTGAGTGACAAGTACATCCCTGTCATTTGCATGTGTCTTAAATACTGATATTCTTTTCCAGAATCATTCGAGACTTGGTCGCCGAGATTCTAAATGATATTGGTGCCTTGTATAAAGCATCTGAAGCGGTGGGTATTCCTACGTGTTGCTTTTGCGTAAGCTTAGCTGCAGGTGGCCCTTGTCGACATGCTGATGTCTTTAGCCCACGTATCCATTAGTGAGTCTCCAACACTTACAGAAGCCAGTTAACAATACCTATCACAGTGCGAAGTTATAGTAAGCCGCCTGGCGCCAAACGCACTGCACTACTCATATGTCACAGTCCGTCCTGAATTCACTGGCACTCTCGCAATCAAGTCAGGTAGACATCCCGTCCTTGAAGTGATCCAGTCTGCGGGGACCATCGTCCCAAACGACGTGTATTGCGATGAGTCGTCTAGGTTTCAGATCATTCGGGGCCCCAAGTACGCGTTACGCCGGCCAATGCTCGTTTTCTGACTACATTTTTAGCATGTCAGGGAAGAGCACGTACCTGCGCCAGATAGGTTTGCTCACTGTCATGGCAATGTGTGGATGTTTTGTACCAGCGGAATATGCAAGCTTCCAGTAAGAAACCTGACCAGGAATGAACGATGCTGAAATTCGAGCAGAGTACATGACGCTTTGCTCACTCGGCTATCCAATGATGACGACGTAGAAAAGAATCTCAGTACGTTTGCTAGTGAGATGGCTACCAGTGCTATGATTCTAGGTATATTTTCGTTCTTTCACTGTTCTTGCTGATACAACCAAGGGCTTGCCACTCCCCGTTCTCTCGTTCTCGTTGATGAACTAGGAAGGGGTACATCACCAAGAGAAGGCTTGGGAATCTCGCATGCAATTGCTGAAGCTCTGATCGAGCAGAAAGTGAGCGACTCCTTCTCCCTCTCGATCCTATCTGACATCTACAGTCATACGTATTCTTCGCAACGTACGATTCTTATTTTATGCGGTGATGATGGCTTGATCCTAACACAGGCATTTTACCGAACTGAGTACGACTTTGCAAATACAGCCATGCGTAGTGAAGTGAGCTTCATTTCTTTCTTCCCGCTTGGGATGACTAGTTTCAGTTTGCATCTCGCTGTGCAGAGATCACGTCCAAACGAGTCGAATTTCGGAATGGCATTCCAGTACAAGTCGGTACGTCGCTCGGAATGATGCCTTTTTCACCTTGTCGCAGGATTGTCGATGGACCACCTGAAGAGGGAATACACTACGGCCTCGAGCTTGCGCGTCTGGCAGATCTACCTGGAGACGTGTTAGCAGAAGGTAAGCGGGTTGCGACAGCGCTTGCTGCTTTGTACGCGAAGAGAGAAGAGAGGAGTGAAAGCCATAAGATTGCGATCAGAAGGAAGGCATTGTTGAAGGTAATATTGTTTCCCGCTCACCGGAGTGCCGTCGGTGTCGCATAGTAACTAACTCTGCGACAGCTTCGGACTCGGCTGACACAAGCTCTGGACCACTCTGCCTTGCCTGACGAGGAACTACTGGAGTACATTGGACGATTCCAGACGGACATCACGAAAACATTCTTGTATGGTGAAGACTAACGGCTGCGTATAAGTAATGTCTATTGCGGATGAGTGGAGTTGATATTAACAACACGAGCTGTCCATGTCTATAAGCTAAACTCCAAATTACTTGGTCTAAGGGGTATCAGTGTTGAAGCAATGGGAGAAGAGGGACATACTGCTTCGCGGAGGTGAGTAATGAGGTCATTCCTGTCCTTGTCTTTCTTGAGACCAGCGAATGCCATTTTTGTGCCGGGGATGTACTAGACGACGTCAACAAGATGCTGCACCTGGAAGACCAAGATAAATGCCTTTTTGGGGTTTTCCAGGTATTCGAAGAGAGTCTGCTCATCCCAAGTGATGCCCTTGTTGACGTTGGCTGCAGTGTAAGAGTATCCCTCAACTTGACCGGTTTTACGACCAAATACTCTGCGTTCAACGTGAGCGCCTACGTTGTCAAGCTGTGATGAAGACGAACCCGTGAAGATTTGGCCCGACTTTGTGAGGCTCACCAGCGCCGAGAGTATGGCATTGAGCACACCGTGTTTTGAAGAGTCCAGCACCCTTGCTTGCGTCACCTTAAGAGAGAAATAAGATTTAGGCTGAGATAGAAAGAACGAACGAACCTTCAGCGTAAGGCATATCTACAGTCTATAAAGTAAAATACAAGTTGAAGTTGTTTACCTCCGCGAAACGTCACAGAAAATTTGTGGAGTCCCGTGACGGTCCGGTTTTCGGCGCGTGGACTAACCAATCAGAATGCTGATATTATGGGCGAGGACCATGTCGGCCGTTCCTTCATCTGGTGTCGATGTACTTCCTTCAATTCAATCGCAGAGTGGCTAATGATACATGTACATTTAGTTCTAGGCAATGTTCCAATTGTATCCAGCAGCTGTTCCTCGAATCACCACTGGCGATATCTTTCATTGTTACGATGGACTGCAGAAACAGACTCACCAACACATCACTGTCACTGTCCGAGTCGTCCGAGTCGCAGTCACAATAAACACATCGACTTTGTGCAACCTCAACGTCTATGTGGGTTGTGACCTTGGAGAGGACAGTTTCCGCAACCCGAGTGAGATCGTGGCCTGGTGGGATTGCCCAATTCGGGTTTGCCTTACCATGGAATCCCCGGTACATGTTCTGCCACTTTGTACGATGCTGCTGGTTATAAAATATCATCCAGTAATAGCAACACAAACAGGCGCGCTTGTTGCAACCGATGGCTTGTTGGGTCTTCGGAAAAAAGTCTTGCGAATGAAAGTAGAGGATTATTGCTAGTTCCGGGTAGATGTAGGGATGATAGAGTGCACGCCACTGTGAGAGTTGAGGGTAACACTGCAAAATCTGGTAGCATTCCGTTGCATTGCACTTATACCCAGTTGCATGCAATACATCCCAGCATGAAGTCGAGGCAGTATCAATGGACGGCAATGGATCGCTGGATACCCAGCGGTAAGAGATGGAGCCAGATGGGTATCGACGATGCACATCTCGAATGAGGGAATTGACACCTGACCCATACCGTATCACCTTTTGGAGTCGGCGTTTCAGCTTCTGCACTATACGCGACATGAAGCTGGTTTCCATGGAGTCCAGGAATCGGCAATTTACCATGATCCTGCAGAATCGTAGTAGGCGATCGTAAGCTTTATAAGCA
>QLOY01002030.1:0-21620 GCA_003313965.1 Megacollybia marginata
TCCAACTCGGCAGCGAATTCTTCAGCCAATGATTGCGGAGAAATAACCTCAAGCTTTGCAGTACAACTCTTGTAGAGTTGACGGACACTTGACTTGTATTCTTTCTCAGATACTAGACAACCAGTCAGTGAGACAAAGTGGCAGACGCAAATGCATCGACTTTGGTCTGAGTGATGGTGAGGGCTGTGAACGCTTCTGGAAGGCCCTTAGATTCTTAATCGCATTACTCCGAATCTGCGGGGTAAGTTGTTTCAGATTAAGGCAGTAGAAGAATTACTGAATTTAATATAGTATCATATGCGTATCCACACTCTTGATACTGAGATTCATCATCTTATGGATGAAAATCTCGAGCGAATGGGCCAATGGCTTGCTCGTAAGACACAACAATGCAACTCCCGCTACAGTAAAGCATGTGAGGAACTTGAGCGTTGTGGGAAGACTTTAGATCTTCTGCGGGAGCAATGGTGTCTTCAAGTTGAAGCACAGACCCACCCATTACCCAGCACGTTGTTTAAAATTTACCTTGCAAATCCGTGCTGATATTCTTCAGGACAGTCGAGACAGAGTGGAAACACAGCTGTAGAAGATGTGAGGCGATTGCGACTGTCTCGTGATGAGCTTCGTAAGAGTATACGCGACTTGCAAAGCATCATCACTGATCCAACATCTGCAAACTATGAGGTTGCCACTGCCCAGGATGACCTTTGCAAGGATAAAGCCAACTTGATGAAGGTGAATGCTACAGTCAAAGCCAAAGAACAAGCACTTGGCATTGATGGCCGCAACAAACTGGACTGGCTATGGAATAATCCTTACATCACCCTGCAGATGAATGTGTTGGCATTAAAGACTCGAATCCGTGAACACTTGATTTCTCGAAAATTTGAATGTGATCGGGTTGAGCGATCCTTCCGACAACAATTGAGTGGTATGTTCTCAAGAATCTTATTTTATTTTAACGGTTTCAATAGAGCAAAAAATTCGTGAGCATACGGAGAGTGCAGTGAAGCGCCGTGATCCTGGCATACAAGCCCTCGCACGTAAATACAACAAGCTCATAAAACAGATGGAGGATCTTATCAAGACCCAGCAAGCACCACGAAGAGCTGTATGTCCTAACTATATCAACACGGATAAGCTCTTTGCCCTGGACATTGACGATGACATTTGGCAGGATGTCGGATTGACTGATGCTGATGGAAGCGGAGTAACACCACCATGGCTCTGTGATGAGAATGTACGTGACGGGATAAAGACAATGCTTGAGTTGGATAGATGTCTTGAGGAGAAACCACGCCTTGTCATGGAGAGGCGGTCTCTTCAAGAATGGTTCTCTGAAGAATGGGCACTTGTTAAGCAGGTGCTAGAAACATCTGGTACGTATAACTTGTGTACTTTGTTTGTTGCTAATCTCTATCCAGGTGATAATGTTGGTGTACACTACCAGCTTACCCTACACAAACACCATTTGCTTAGTCTCTGTGCAGGCTGGCAGAAATTTCTGGCACCTCTTGACTGTGGTGATACAGAACTTGTGGCATGGGGACCATCTGATGAGGAGCTTATGAATGCACGAGTGGACTCTGTCATAGCATCTGTTACGCTATCTGAAGAAAAGCATTGGGAGAGTGATTCAGATGGAGATGATGGCTTCTCCACAGAGGAAGAGGATGACATAGGGCTAGAAGAGGCCTTAGAGGCTCTAAACTTAGCAGACTCATATAGAGAACTTGTGTAATGAGAAATAAATGAATGTATTCCGATTATTATGAGTATGCTATATACAAACAAAATAATTATTATGCATTTCTTGATATTGGCAGTGTGAGTGTAATGGTCTTGTTTGGTCTCAGTGGTCTTCCCTACATTACTGCCTGGTCTTCACTGGTCTCACTGGTCTTCCCAGCTGAGCTTACTGGTCCCACCAGGTCCTGCTGGTCATCCCAATACTAGTACATGGTCTTCACTGGTCTTACTGGCCTTCCCAGCTGAGCTTACTGGTCCCACCTGGTCCTGCTGGCCTTCCCAATGCAAGATATGGTCTTGACAGTGTTCCCAGTACAGGACCACACTAGCCCAAAAAGGATGGTTTGGCCATCCCAGGGGCTGGACCAGGAAAGACCAGGGCAGACCCAAGAGACTTGGTCTAGACCTTGGTCCAACCACCTCCTTAGGACAGTTAATCCCACTGGGCAGATGGGCCTAAGTGGGTAACTATAGGGGGCATCCTGAAGTGTTTCGAAAGATTTCCAGCCTTTGCCAACTAGCGGTCGTATCATCTCCCCCTTACTAAAGATCGACTGTCCACAGTCTTTTATTTTATCAGATCATTACGTTGATCTTAAATTTTCAACGGTTTCTCTTAGTTTATCATGCCTTAGAGCATCTTCGTGTCCGATCGTTCGTCCTAAGTGCACGGGACCTCAGTTATTAACTGGTTCCGAGGATGCCGTTAACTCGGCATCCTTGTTTAAGGTTGTGACAGCCAGCGGGTCATGTTCCGTGACTAATTTATTGACGCAACGTGACACGTCGCCCCTGACCGTCGTTTGTCTTTCTGGTGAGCCCCCAACCTCGTTTCTAAATTGGCTGACTTAACTGCATGCCTTTATTTAGGCAGAACCTTATCCAGCTGGGTATAAATACAACTCCGACAGTTTGGCACTGTTTATTCATTGTTCAACTTTCAACCACGACCATTTACGGTCGTCTCTCCATATTTTCAATGTCAAACATATTGCTCAATGGGTGTAAAACCTCGACCAACTGGCGCGGCCGCGGTATGTTAATTTTCTTTTGACTTTTACTTGGTTCTCGGGGCTGACTCCTGGTTCAGCAATCTTCAGTCCCCTCGTCCCCTTATGCTAGTTATAAACAGTTTGTTACTGACCACCCAGAGGTCTTCTGGGAGGGAGGCCTCTCAACTGCTAAAGCTCTCGCTATTCGTAACTTGGGCAAGGAGATCGACTCTCTCCGTGTACGTTTCCTTCGCCATTTTTACTAGCTTCGCCTGCTGACTTGCTGGTACAGCAGGAACTACCCGATCACCCTAGCAAGGCCCAATCCAACCTTCTGGACGCTTTCCTAGGTACCATCTTCGTCTGCCTTCAAGACTATGAATATTTCAATAAACTGGATGGCCCTATGTGGGCTTGGCTTGCTTCCGTTGATGAGGTACCGTTACCTCTCTCTCTTATATTCTTTTCTGACTTCTTTTCCTTCTGTCAGAACAACTGGAATCCTTACAAGGATGGTTTTCCTGATGGGACTTGCTCAGAGGCTCCGACTCTTGATGACGACGACACTCCGGTCATCAAAGCTCCAGCTACCGAGCCTTCTACCAGTACTCGCAACCGTGCTGGTAACCCAACCGCTGCTGCCACTGTTGTTAGAGCTAAGCGTCAACAAGTAGCCGACTCTCTGGTAGACCCCCAGGAGGCTTCTTCGGTTATTGAAGGTTTGAGGGCCCCTAAGCGGGCTCGTACTGTCACTGAGTGCAGTGCTGCTTCCACGTGCCAGTCTAAAGAGGAAGGTCCGTACTTCTTCTTTTCGTTCTCTAATCGTTTACTTAATTCTCTGGGTTTTAGATGTCTCTGCTCAAGATGATGACGCCGACAGGGACGACTCTGACGTCTCCTTGTCAACTGTCAAGGTTGGCAAGCCCTCTAAAGGGTCGAAGTCCGTTTTCGATCCCAAGGCTGCCAAGGACCAGCGTCAAGCTGCTGAATCTAAGGCCCTTAGGGATCTTAAAACTTCCAAGGACCCCAAGGTACTCAAGGACGTCGTTAACGAACTCCCCGAGCTCCCCAAGCACTTCGCTCGTCGCAGCTACATTTCTTCGTTTATCTGTGATAACAAGCAGTACATCCTTGTTGACGGCTCTGGCAAGCCTGTGAGTATCTCTTTTCTTCTGTCTCCTTCTCTTTTTCTTATATTCTCCTTTTAGTTGGAGAATTCACGGTCTGCAGTTAAGGGTCGTTACTACAACAAAGAGTCGCCAAGCTTTGCTGGCTCTCGCTTCTTTCCCAGCGAGCCTCCCAACCTCATTCCTATTTCTGCGGAGGAGGCGGAGGAGTTGTTAGACTCGTGGGGTACATCTATCTTTACTAATTATCCTTCTTATTCATTTGTTTTTCTCCAGCCCGCGGACGCTTGTTCATATTGTAATAACGCGGCGTTTGTCGCGTTCTCAGGAATGAACCCTGCTACGGCTGCTCTAAAGGTAATGTTGTGGGGTGTCAACATGGCATCTCCACCAAGGAGTTGCTGATATCCAGCAAAGTGGAGTTTTGCCATGGCATTCGCAGTCCACAAGGTACGCTTTTTCTTTTATCTCCTGTGCTTATTAAACTTTTTACAGGTGTTGCGCCTTTCATTCAACGGCTTCAAGGTTCTGCTGCCCTTCTTAAACACCTCGAGGAGATGTCGCAAGCTGCCCATGAAAGCGTCGAGGCTGATGCCCGCGAACTGGCTGACATCTTCGATAGTATGCACCGTGAACGGGGTGCTGAATATGTCGAGGCCCTTTTCAAGGATGACGAGGCAGCTAGGACAATTGCCCAGCTCGTCGCCCACCTCTGTGACTGTCGTAACATCCCTCTTGGTGCGTTCTTCGCCAAGTCCCGTCTTCTCGAGGGATTGGAGCTTGCTACCGCTCCCAAAGTTCTTCCCTCCGATGAGTCTATGCCGGTGGAGGGCGAGGAGCCTGCAGCATCGGTGTCTGGGTCAGAGACTGTTCAAGAGGGGTCGGCTAAGGTCGGCTCCTAAATTTTTGTTCTTCATCGTGTGCTGCTCGTGTCAGCCTTCTGCAAGTGGTTTCAAAACCATGCCCTTGCAGTCGTAGCATAATGGTTTCCTCATGTGTCAGGGCAACTTCCTATCCAGGGGGTTGCTCTTCGTCTAAGTCCACTGTTCGCAACAGTGGACTTCACTAAAATTTTCTTTTTATTTCTTAGAGTCTCTTTTTGTATTTTTCTTGCTTTGTATTCTCTTTAGAGAATAATAAAATTGTTGTCCTTGTGCTTTTTCTCAAAGTCCCCTGCCCTAAGCGTGAACTTAGTACAATTTTCTTTAAGTCTATCTCTGCGGACGAACTTCGTTCGCAGCTTCTCTTTTTGTCCCTCCGCAAAGTCACGTGACCTTCCGTGTCTCTGCAGGCATATATCATCTTCATTTAGAAGGTTGAAAGACTGTCGGTTTTAATGCCGGATCTCGTTCCTTTCTTTCTAAGAGACCGGTGCGTTCATTTTACGTCGCCCTAAGGGTACTTCCTTTTCTTAGGGGCTTCTTTCTGTTAGCGAGGATCCCGTCATGCTTCAGCGTGCCTGATCCTTGTCACTTAGGACGGCCAGTCCCGTATTCTCAGTTACTAAGCCCTAAGTGACTCCTCAACCTAATTGTCGGGTTCTAAGTAGCTTAATCTAGTCCACGGGATTTTTGCCACTACTCCCCCTTACTAAAGATACTGACTGTCCTCAGTCCTCTTTACGATTCGGGTAGTCCTACGACATCGGTTATGTCTTTTAGGTAGAAAATTCTCGTCTGTTGTGATATAATATAAAAGGGTGGTGGGTGGGCTGTGGTCATTATCGTTCCTTCCTTTTCTTTTCTCTTTCTCTTAAGCTATCATGCCCACTCTCTCGATTATCCGTCAAATCTCTGAATATCCTGCCGCTGTTATTCTTGCCCTTCGTGACATTTCCGATACTTTGGAATATCTCCAAGGTCAGGCGGGGGATCCTTCTTACGGAGACATCATTGCTCGCACCATACGTGGCTTGAAGGTATTTCCACTTCTCTTAAACATCAGGAAAAACCCTTTTTAACCTGGATGCCTCAAGGTTGACCTGGATCAACCTATGTCAACCTTGGTCAGTCCCAGGTTTAAGTCTCAATTTTCAGGTCAGCCAGGTCAACCTAAGTCATGTCTAGGTTAGCCCAAGTCAACCCAGGTCAGCCCAGGTCATGTCTAGGTTAGTCCCAGATCAGCTCAGGTTGACTTAGGTTGACTCAGGTTTACTCAAGTTTGCCAGGTTTGCCAGGTCAAAAAGGGTTTTTCCTGATGAACGATCTTATAATCGCTCTAAATCAAATCTTTCTCTCCCTAATAGATCGCTTGGGATCGTCTAGGTGTTGGCCTCTTTGCTATTCCTGCTCATCAGGATTCCGTCTTCCACCTAAACTGGGCCATTCACGAGGCTGTCCGCCTCGGTTATCGAGACGATTGCTCGATCCCTATCGTTTTGGGTTATATATCTGAAATTCATGAGTTTCGTCGCTGTGCTAGTGCTGCTTGGCAGACCATCGTACATATCTCCTAATCGATAAGGCCGATCTTTCACTATCTTTCTTAGGGCCATACTCGTGTTCGTTCTCGCCCTATGAACGACCCTCATCCTGCTACTGATGATGTCGCTGATGGTCCCATCAGTGGGTCTATCTCTCCCAACGACTCTTCTTCTAACATGGTCGGTGTTTTCCAGCTCAATCTCTTCGCGATCTAATCATTTGCATTGCTCAGATGGTGGTGGACGATGAGGGTCCTGCTGGAACTCCTGTCTCTACTCCTCCTCCATCGGCTTCGTACTCTGATGCTGCTCGCTGTCGTGGTCGTAAGTTGAACGCGGTACGTTTTCTTATCTCTTAAGAGATCGATCTTTCTGAATCCTTTTTCTTAGGCCTCTGCTGCTGCTGAGCGCTCCGACCGTCGTCAGGTATGTTATCTTCCTTATCGTTGCGTTCCTGGCCTTGATATCACTTCCCTTCCCTATCTGAAGTCCTTGGCTGTCGCAGCTCGGGTTCGATCTAACCTGGCTTGTTCTGGCTCGCATGGCTCGCATGCGCCCATCTCTTGTGCTTCTATCGTTCATACGTCTTTATCTTAGGTATTTCTCGAGTCCCTAAGTGTTTCCTAAACTCCGAATTATCTCTTAACTCTCCTGCCTGTCCCGATCTTGATAGGGCTCGTGACGTTTCATCGTCCTCTGAAGATTTGTCTGCTTCTGGTACCTCCCGAGCGTTGTCTGATATGCGTGATCGCCTTGAAGACTCTGCTCGTAGGCTTTATCTTGAGCTTCAGTTTCACGATCTTCTCCAGGCCGAAGCGATCTGACTCCGTCAAGGTCTTTCCTTCCGCGATCGCTTCCCTGTTCCTGCAACTGAGGTGCTGGCTAGTTCTGCCGCTCCTCCTCCCATTATCGCTACTGGGATGCAGGTTGTTGAGGATTCTTCTCTTGCCTCCCAGTCCAGTGAGGCTTCGGGTTCCGTATCTGCTTCCACGATTGTCATGGATGACCCTGCGGAGAGTCCTTCCTCTGCTGATCTTTGACTCCAGGCCCCGGATCTTTCTATCTTGCCTTCTCATCTGAAATCCGTCTCGTGTCGGCCTGTTTCTCTAAACGGCCTCTTATATACCTTCTTTCCGCTCGTCATTCTTTTAATCACGATTTTTCCTGTGCCCTAGTAGTCGATCCAATAGGTAGTTAGGACAATATTGAAATACATTGTCGTTCGCGTTTTTGTCTTCCCTAAGCCGGTTTTCTTCGTGGCCTAAGTCTTTTTCTGATGTCTCCGTTCGATGACTGATCGGACTCCGATATGATTTCCTCCTCACTAAGAGTTTTATCGTCTGGGTTGTTTTCATTTTCACTTAAGACTTCGTTTTCGTCTTTCCTGTTCAGTCTGACTCCATCAAACCACAGATCTTTTTCTCGATCTGGGTCCAACTCATCGTCCGGTTCGGCAGACTCTTCTAATTTCCTAAGCCCTTCTTCCGATAAGTCGATCAAGTCCTTGATCTCCTTAGTTAAAGTCAACTTTTCTCTTGCAAAGTACGGGATAACCCAAAATCTTGCCACTTTCGAGTGCAGGACTGATCCATCCATCTCTGCGAGCAGGTAGGATCCTCCGCTGGCTTGTTTTATCACTATTAGGGGCCCCAGCCACCTTGGTTTCAATTTTCGGTTTAGGTGATCCTCAATCGATGTGTTCCGCATCAATACTAGATCCCCTGGTTTGAATCTACAGTCTTTTATCGTTCTTATATGTTCTTTCTCATATCGTTTAACCCAAGCACGTTTGCCCCTATCTATGCATTTCCGCATTTCTAAGACATGTTGTTGGTGCTTTGCTAAGGCTCTGGCTCTAAAGCCGATTAACTCTTCGGTGGTAAGTACCCTATCCGGTAGTTCCACTAACCATGTTGCTTCTAAGAGATCCAGTGGTATAACTGGATGCGCTCCAGTTACTGCGAAGAAAGGACTACACCCCATCCCTTTTTGAGTTGTGATCCTCTCCACCCACAACGCGAATGGTAGGTACCAATACCACTTAGCTAAGTCTCCATCGCATGCTTTAACTAGAATTTGTCTTAGGTCCCAATGACCCCTTTCTATCTTTCCGTTTGCTTGGGAGTTGTACACGGAGATCTGAATCCCGGTGATCCCATACTTACTTTCTATCCAATCTAAGGCTAACTTATATTGGCCTGCATTATCAGTTACGATCTTTCTAATGCATCCGGATCGACATATGACATCCTTGAAGAGCCATTGTCCAATAGCTCTTCCGGACTCACTTCTTAAGGCACGCGCTTCCGGCCACACTGTTAAGGCGCATCGCCCATGGGCGATCTTGCATCTGTTAGACGGTACCGACATATGTAGAGTGTCCGCATGGAACTCGGTGAATATACTTGGTGTGTAAGTTACCGTCGGTGGTATCCGCGGCAGTTGCTTCTGCCTAAGCTGACAAGGGTGACACGATTTTACGTATTCTTTTATGTCGGCCTCCATTTCAGGCCAATAAAATCTTTTCTCTAAGAGTTGCTTGGTAGCGAAGAAGCCCCTATGACCTAAACTGTCATGAGCGGACCTCAGCATCCAAGTTCGATCTTGTTTATCTTCCACTACTAGGCGATGGTTTAGTCCATCCGAGCGCCTGTATAACCTTCCTTTGTCATCTAGGAAGTAGCACTTAGCATTCTTTATGAATCTTTTATACTGTTTGTTATCCTCTACCCCTTCCGGTCGAGTCATACCATCTTCGAACTGTAGGTAACTTCCTGTCCTGCTCAATCGCGGTCTTAGTACAATGTTCCTTGTTGTAAGGTAACTTTTCCTTGTGCTCACTATTATGACCCTCATCATCGGAGGCCATTATCTCGTTTACTAGTTGCATTGCTTTCAGCCTTGCACTTCGCTTAGAGCGACCTTCTTTGCGAAGTTGTTTGATCAACTTCTGTTTCATGTATTTTCGCTCGCCCTTTGCTTGTTCACAGGCTTCTTCCAATTCTAACTGAAAGTCATCCACTGATTTCGCTGCGGAGGTCATACTTTCTTCGGCTATAGTGTATCAGTATCCTCCTCAATAATCGATTTGATCTCGGAACTCCTCTATGTCTAAGGGTTCTTCATATGGCTCATCGGGGTACTCGATACCTTCTAGACCAGTGGGTTTGTCTTCCCATTCTTCTAGTCTAGGATAGATTTGATCTTCCGGCTGTGGATCTCTTCTAGAGAGTCCATCTGGTCCAAATGTCTTGCCTGGACAATGCCTTAGGGTAAAGTGGTACATTAGTACATGCTCTATCCACCGGTTGATTGTTGCGTTAGGGGCTATGCTCAGATTCGTTAACATCCCCTTTAGGAATTTTGCGTCGGTCTTGACGATTAAGTTTCTACAACCTAGGAGCCATAACTTATTAGCTTCTAAGGCTCTCATCAACCCGAAGAGTTCTCTCTTAGGTTGTGAAAATCTTGCTTCCCATTCGTTTAGGGTGATCGACCCAAAACACGCAAACCTGCATTGCTTCTTATCTCCGCCGGGCTCCTCTTGATAGATGTAGAACCCGACCGCTTTCCACGATGTATCTACTGCTAACACTACTGGAGTGTCTAATTCTCGATTGAGGGGTTTTAGAGCGGAACAACTTTCTAAGGTAGTCTTAAGATTCTCCATTGCTTGTTCCTGGTCCGGTCCCCATTCCCATGCTACGTTTAAGCGTTTAAGTTTTTCTAACGGTTCCGCTTTCTTAGTGAAGTCCTTAATAAAGACCCTGCAGACCCCGATTGTCCCTAAGAACACCCGGATGTCTGATACATCTTTACACGGTCCCCAATCGCGGACCACTTTCACTCTCTGTTCTTCCGGTCGCCTTCCTTCGTAAGTACAACGATGACCGACGACTGTAATTTCTTCTGCACATAAGACCGACTTGAAACCGGAGAACGTACCTCCACAGTACTTCATCCGCTGCAACACTCGGTTGACGTTTTGTAAGTGTTCCCAAATGAACCGCCTAATGCCTTCGTTTGCTTCGATTGTTTCATATTTACCATTCCCTAACTCATAGCGAGTCTTAGGACCTTTAATGGGTACATGGCACTGTTACCTCGGGTATTTCTTCTTCCAAGATAAATGTCACATCGTCATGAAAGATCGGTACCGAGTTAGTCCATCCCATCGGTAAGGTTACTAGTCTTAGGGCACCAAAGGGTGTCTGGAACGTAGTGTAGTCCCTAGAAGATACTGCCAATGTGCCAATGTTCGTTCATCATATCCAATGTACAGATCACACATGCCGCCACAAGCACGTCTGGCAAACTGCTCTGCTAAGATCTCTGTTGCTGGTGGTAAACCCGAGTGCGCAATCGTCACCTTGTTTAGGGGTTCTAGAGAATGCACTAAACGTAAACTCTTTTTATCTTTCTTTACTACACAGAACCATCGAGATCGATATGATGAGTTAGAAGGTTCGTAGACTCCAGCATCGATCTTGGTCTTAATAATCTTGCATACTTCATCATAGAGTCCTGGTGGAATCGGTATGTTCTTTAATGCCCACAGCACATGTTCGATCACCGGCATCTCTATTGGTGGAAACATATCTTCGCGGAATTTTCCTCTTTCAGTATTGTCCCAAGCAAATGCTTCGTTCTGCTCGGTTATTAAGTGATGTATTAACTTTCTTTCCTCGGGCCACAAGAACTCTCCCTTGTGGACTTTATCCATAGCTTCTTTTCTTTCTTGTGTATATCTGCCCTTAGTCTCGAAATCTGGTGGTTTAGACTTCAACTCAGGCATGTCTGCCAACGGATCGCCTATTATCTTCCTTTTGATTCTAAATTGATTGGATAGAGTGCCCATTACTGGTTTAACTTTTAGAGCAACTGGTTTGTACTTCTTAGTCGCGAACTGTTCCTTAAGCGAACAGGTGTCACACTCGCACAGTTCCTTAGGACTTCCCTCCTTAGGTACTGCGTATCCTCAATGCTGGCCATCCAATCCCTTAGGTGGATGCTTGGTCCGTTCTATGAGCAAACATTCTTCTATATCCATTCGTTGATTCGATTCGATTCCCGATGGTGGTGCAACTTCGTCTTCCCTGCTTAGGTAAAGTTGTTCCTTCCCTTCATAATCACAGCTGCCTCCCACTTCTGTAAGGTATGCGTCTAGTATTACTTTAGAGTCATCGTCGATAGTAGACTTGTTCATTACTGCAGCTAAATAAATATCTCGTTTCTCTTCTTCTGCAAACGTAGTTCCTTTCGCAGGGGTCGTGTAACTAATCATATTCGTTGTTTCCCCATTTTCATCTGTCTCTATGATCATTGCGAACTCTCCTTGATCTGGGATCAACTCATCGAGTTCTACTGAAAACCCTTCTCTATCTGAGGTGCCGCAGCGACCTGTGCATATCTTGGCCTTCCTCGCTCGAAAGTGGCCATTGTGGTTCCCTTACCCATGTTAGGGTCTCTAAGTGTAATTATTTGTCCACCATCTGCTTGATTCTGAATATTACTCTCAGTAATCGCATCGAAAGGTCTCCCTAAGAGTACCTGATAAGCAGGATCTCTTATGATATGCACTTGCAGATAGATCATAATGGTCCCGAACATGAACGAAACGTTCTTGGCGAGACCCATGCTTTGGTCTACTGTTTTATTCACGCTTTGTAGCTGGATTTTTATATCTGGGTCCCAAGACAGTCCCAGTTCTAGCACTATCTTCAACGCCATTGAGACGATCTGCGATCCTCCATCGATCACACATTCGTACTCGGCTACCCCATTGATCTTAGGGTAGATCGTTCTAAGACCTTGTGATTCCTTGGCTACCACTAGGTTTACTAGATCATTCAGGGTTTCCCCCTCTAATAGAAACTGTTCTATAGAATCCGAGACATAGGTCGCCCCCGGAGGCATCATTCCTATCTCACATAGTGCTAGGCGTACCCCTATCCTAGGCAAGGTTCGTGGCTGAACCTCCTCATCTTTTACTTCTTCAATGGTTGTTTTGTTGACTGCTGTTACAGGTACTCGTTTTGGTGTTATCTCTTGCCTAACTATATCTCTAACTGTTTTGGAACTGCTAAGAGGTCTCCGACTGAGATCTCCATTGGTTGACTAAACAACTTGTCTGCCAAGATCGGTAATATGGTATCTCGTTCTATCCCTGCTTTAATGCGGAATCGTATTTCACTCTCTTTGACTGTCTCCGGGTTTACTACCGGCGGCAGGATAGTTTCCTTAACTGGTGTTACTTCCATATAGGGCAACTCGTTCACCTTAGGTGGTGCGGGTACTTCGACTACGGGGACAGTGTCAGCCACTACCGGTGCTGGAACAGGTGCCACCACTGCTGGAGTTGGAGCCATTTCCTGCGTTTCTTTTGGTGTTTTTGGTTTTCTCTTAGGAGGTCCGTACTTTACTGGTCGTTGCGGAGTCGGACTCCCATCTCTATCTCTTCGATTTCGAGTATTTTCTTTATTATTTGTTGATCTATTTGAGTTCTCCGGCGTTCTACTAGTCCTAAGACCGTTACTAGTAGCTGGTTGCGCCCTCCTCGAACTTACTGAAAATCCGAGTTTTCTTGTGTTCCTTCTGCCCTAGAACTTTGCCCAGTTCTAGTTAGGACATTTTGTCCTTGCATAGCATTCATCAAGTGTACACATTCTTCCACAGTAAACAGACCTGGCGGTCTTCCATTAGGAAGAGTCGCTACCGTTGGTTGTACTACGGGAACCGATGCTGACATCATCGGTTGTTGTAGAGAGTCGTGCGGATGCACTGGCCTCGCCCTAGATTCTATATTCGCCATTCTATAGTGTATGTTCGACATTTCGTTGCATAGGCCCAAAACTAAGTTGTCCTTAAGACCATGGGATTGCATCTGCTGTTGATAGACATCCATAGTAGGGTGGCCATACCAACTGCTTGGAGGAGGACCCATAGCAATGAGCCCATCTCTCTCCACTTCCCAGTCTTCGATGAACAACTGTTGTTGGACGTTCTGTTTCCTCGTTCTCTGGGCCCAATAGGCTTTGATCCTGAACCTAGGGGCTGTCGATGTATTTACTTCTCTCGGTAACTGATCTCCATTAGGTAACTGGAATCCTCTTCCACTGGGCGATCTGAGGATCCACCCCTTGGTTAAGAAAGCTAGGAAGTGTTCACACTCGACGAGTATGTGTCCCACCTCCCAACAGAAGTGACAAGTTGTCTCTGCGAGCCGATCTCGCTGATTCTCCGGCTGTCGATGCAAGTGATCCCTTAAGGGATTTCCTTGTCTGTAATTATTGTTATATCCTTGGTGCGTTGATTGTTGTGGGATACTCTGCTGAGCTAACTGACTTTTAAACACTTCCATCTCTTTCTTTATAGCGTTCTCGAAACTCTTCTGAGTTTCCTGCATATATCCATGAATGGTCTGCTTGAAGGCTTCCCCATCTATAACTTCCATTTTAACTATCGAAGGTGCGGACGATGATTCTCGTAAAGCTGAGCTTAATGAAACACTGGCACCTTTCTCTAACTCTGCCAAGTCTCTTAAGGTGCTTACAACATCTTCGATCGAGTATGGATCTTCGGGTCAGCGGAAAGTGCTTCCTGCAGGCGGGGCTGACTTCCCAATTTTTAACAATAGATGTTGTTTAACGAATGTCCTGACTTCTTCCTTTAGAGTCTTTAGGAACAAGTCAACTAGTCCTTTGTTCGTAATTAACTCTGGTTTTATTTTCACCACAAATGACATTTCCGTCTTGAAGTGCCTTAGGAACTCCAAGATTGCTCCGTAGTTGCTTAACGCAATGTCCTGGTACTTGAAGCAAACTCTTTCGAGTCGCTCTAAGCTTCCTTGTCGCATTTCCTGAGCACTGGGGTAATTGCTGAAGACTTCGTTCTCGAAGGCATCCCAATCTCCCTTATCAAAGGTATCAAAACATCGCCATTGCCGGTCGACATCGGGTTTGGTATATTTGACGATGGTCTTCATCCGGGTATTGGCATTGTCAGTTTTATCAGCTTTAAAATAGTCCACCATCTGTTCCCAGAATCGCGGCAAGTTTTCAGGCTTGTCCGCAGAGAACCTCGGGGATTAGGTACGGGCAAAGTAGTCATAGTAGGTATAGGTGGAATCAAAGGAACGGTTGGTTTAGGTAAGAAAAAGTTATAAAGGAGAGGTTGTAAATTCGAGAAATTGGAATCGGTAGAGGACGGCGGGGTTGGTATCTGCTCGTTCCTTAGGCTTTGGAAATGATAGGCTTCTCCTAGCTCAACACTGGAGAGTTTGGTAGAAACTGATTGATCGCTTAGAGTCGGTGATAACGAGACTTCCTGGTGAGAAGGTCCTGCTTCGTTATCCTCGGTTTCGTCAACCTTGGCACCTCCTAACTTAGAGGCGTCTTTATGTAGTTTTTGTAAAAGGTTTGCTTGTACCCAATTAAGATGTCGCAGTACAGCTGGATCGTTGCTTAGAACGTTCCCAAATAAAGGTTGTTGGGTGAACAGGTCAATTGGATCACCACTTCGGGCTTTAGCCGAATTCTGTGTAGTCTGACGACTAGTTCGTGGGTTAGGATGATTAACACCCCATGCTCGTCGTAGTGGTTTACCACAATGAGGCTTTGTAATTGTGTAAGATAGGGTTCAATAAAGAACGAGTGCAACGGGTTTCGATCTCGTCGAAACAAAATAGAGTCAAAATGTAAAGTCTGATCGCTTTGATAGAACCACTCTCGCGGTTGGCTCCAGATGAAAGGGAACCTGACCGTGTGGTGATGGAAAAGGCGAGCCGACTACGCTACAGAGGAAACGAGACTACCCAAGCGAAGGAGGCGAGGTAACTAAACCACAACCCACTCAAAGTAGTTACTTCTCCTAAGTAATGCCCTGACGCTTCTTCTAAGTAACAGAGATGTTTTATCCCCTTGTAAGTACATGAGTGGTATAACTAAACGAGAACGATTAGAAAGTCGCTGGTTTAGGGCAGACTCCAATCAAATGGGCTCGGATGAACTGAACGTTCTACTGGAGACCATCAGGTGAGTCCTAAGCGTTGCAGGTGAGACTTCGATTTAGAAGATCTCAATGATCACTGCGTGAGACAATGAAAGAGGGTGTTCGTTAGAATGAGTGGAGACTTCACTAAGAAGTACTCAGATGCCGGAGTACGAGACTGTGGGCTTAGGTGCTGGTGTAGTTAAACAGCGGGCTTAGGTGCTCTTAGGAGAATGACTCCTTAGGGCAGGTGGTGGTGAGTGCGGAGGAACTGTTCTGGCGTTTAAGCGGTACTAAGTTCGACAGCAATGAGTGCGGCCTTGAGGATACGGGAGAGGAGGAGGTAGTAAGTCGGTGACTTGCACGCAAGTTTACTTCGGTGACTGCTGGAACTGTTCTGGCCCTTAGGCGGTACTGGGTTCACTTAACTTCAAGTTGACGATGTCCTAAGCGATAATGCTCGGACACTCCACGATGCAAACGTTCCCCAAACGGTACCAGTTGGTCTTAGATGCAGCAATTTCTCGTGCGGTTAGATGCTATGTAGTCTGGTGGTTCAAAATGCAAGGTAGTATATACCTGCGAAATACACGCTGTTCTGTCTTCGTCTGTATTCTGTTTTCTTTCTTCATTTCCTCCCAGTTTTATACTCCCTAAATCCTTCCAGAACCTTCTAAGCACCTGACTTGTACGCGTATATGCCATCCTGATTCCTCATCCTTTTACTACCGCAGGAGTGCCGTGCTGTAGGAATGTGTCAAACTGGTCTAGTAATCTCGGCATGACACGTTGATCCTGCCTTTTAAGCGACGGCTGCGTACTGCCGGTGTCGTATTCATGTACCTAAGACAACTTAGTTAGTAGGCAATCTTATTGTGCTCCTTCTGATCGAGACTCTTCTATCAGATGGCCTGCCAGTACTCTCTTAGAAAGTCCCCGGTAATAAGTCTTGCTGTCAGGACTCCCTTGACTCTCTCTCATGAGGTGTCGTTACACTGTCGGCATATTGCCCGATCAAGCATTTCCTAAGCAAACCCATCGTCCTAAAACATCCCTGATCTCGTTCTAAAAGATATGACTTCAACGCTGGAGGCCGACTACTTAGTTCTGTAGACTTTCAATATGATGTGTATTGCGGTCAAGGTGACGATGAGTGACTTAGATACAATTGACTGAGCCTTAGGCCCAAGCCAACCCGTCTTAAGTCTGATTTGACCACCCGCGGGAGTGATATACTCCGCGATCGACGCCACATGCCTCTTATGACATGGGGTACCTTCTAACCTATAGGCTCGTCTCTAAGAGGGTCTTCCTCTTGATTAGGAGATGCCTGGAATTCGCCTTAGGAGGCGTTTCGAAAGATTTCCAGCCTTTGCCAACTAGCGGTCGTATCAGCGATGTTTGAAGTAGATGACCCAAGTGAGTGAAATGACCCTCTGGTGTTCAGAAAAGCTGTTCAGGAGTTGTGATAATAACCTAGATGGAGCCGGACTTCTTCTTTGATACATCATGAACTTTCTCCTGAGATGGATGTTGTGCTGAGCTAATGACCAATAGGGTGAAGACAAACCTTCCAGAAATCTTCATCCTGCATAGTATCCTCATTGACGACCAGGGTATTCAGTCCATATATAGCGTGAACATCAGCAGCCTGCTAGTTTGTCAAGTGATAGTATTAGACAGAGAAATCACATACATGAGCTTTTTGCAGTCGCTTTAGTGGTGAAATAATCAAGGTAATACGGTCTGAATCATCAAGCAGGTGTTGGAGCAGAGTGATGAGTGTTTTTCCAGTACCAGTTCCAGCCTTGACTAAAATGTTCCGTCCTGCCCATAGTCCAAGAGCAGCCTCAAGCTGGATAGGTCTAGGACATTGTTGGCCATTTGTAGTGATATAACAGATCAGAATGAGCTGAAGAGCGCATTGCAAATTTGTTGAAGAGAGCGATGTGAGGAAGGTTTGCGGAAGCGAGGGAATAATTGACGGAATGGCTTCTATTGTTGACCAAAGTTGAGGAACAGTTGCAGCTCTTGCCCAGCGCTTTATTTGAGCGATTGGAACAGACAAAAGCAAAGAAGGAATTGAGGGAGGACCTGACATTGCTGCCGTTGTGAGCTCCAATGATGATACGATTAAGGGTTCTTCCAGAGTCCAGATTTCGATTGTAGAGGTTGCATAAAGATTGTATGTTCACGGAAGACATGTAGAAACGAGGAGTGGTACGAGAATGAAGGACGGAGGCAAGATGAATAAATTAGGCAGTCACGGCACGTCCCATTTTAGTTAGCACAGCCACTAATTTTTACATGCGAGTTATTTTTGGCATTTTACCCAGCCCTCTGATGAGGTTTTCCTCGCTATGCTCAGACAGGCCCGGTCACCAGGCTACCTTAGTAGAGGAATGAATACAATAAGAATTCACATACATACTTGCTGGTTGAAAAGGATACTGTACTGTACTATTTCAACCAAGTGATCACCCAGTGTTACACGTTACACCAAGTGATCACTGACCAAAGTGATCAGTCCAGCCGGTGGGGCGTTACATAGTCTGCAAGTGATCATTATGTAATACTTTAGTGGATCCCCAAAGGGGTGGCAGATCCGAGTCCTTGAACATGTGGTGTACTTGAACAGCCTAAGCCAAGAAGATTTGGAGGGGATGGACTGTGGGATCAAAACTCATGTTCTGAATCTAAGGATTAACTCACATACTTGTTAGTTGTTGTTAGGCACACGCAGCGTTAGAAATTTTCCTTATTTGGCAATTTTGCGGTACCAGATGTAACAGTGTCCAGAACCTGACTGTTACACGTTATATAATTCAGATGTGTTCAGTTCAGAGGTGACTGTTACGCGTTACTGATCACTTGGTCAAAATAGTACAGTATCATTTTGATTGAGTGTTCAGTAATGTGTAACAAGCACGTCTGAACTGAATGAATTTGGTACGTGTAACATGTAACCAAGGGGCCTCCGGACCGGAAATCCCAAACCAGACATAGGTAGGTAGATCTGTCAGGTAGGTCCTTAAAAAATTTCTCCACTTTTATAAATTTCTGCATCCTGCACCTCCAGTGAGCTGGATTGCATTACTGAGTAGTCAGGAAGGGACTCCAATCCAATTCTATTGTTCTACCCACTGTCTGAGACATTCCAAAACAGCATACACTGGTGTGATGGCTGGAATACCAGTGAAGACTCTGATACCAATAAACACTTACAAAAGTTTTGAAAGTATCATATACACTGTATAGACTATATTGCTATTGTATCTAACACCACGTGAGGACCAAAATTTAACGCACAAGAAAGCTTGGGTAACTTGATATTAGTAACATTACATTTTTCAGATGGAAAATATATTGTTTATTTTAAGGGAAACAAAATGGAAAAGGTTAGCTTTGGTCACAGGCGAAAGGAAACATTTTTCAGAAAGGACATTTTTCAGAAGGGAAAGCAAATTCCCTGAAAGGAAGCGCCCAGGGAAATGTTTTCTTTTGCATGCCATAAAGAAAACATTTCACTATTGTTTTTTCTAGTACATAATTTAATTTTTCTCCTACATGAAATAATATATTTTTTAATATCATTCCCCATTAAAATCATGCATCATTTTACATGATAAGATTTTTGACTCTCACATGGTGTAAATGAACTGAGCTGATTGTAACTGCAGGGGCAGCATTGAGCAGGGGCAGAGCCTATTTTAGGCAGATCACATGACCTTAAGGTAGGTCCCGGCCCAAAGCCCTTAAAAACTTAATCAACATGCAGTTCTTTTTTTCCTTTCCAGAGCCCCCTTGCATGTAATGCTAGGCTTTTAAACACTGTTACAGTACCGAAATGGGCGCCTATTGCCATTTTTGGCGGTGCTCTGCACCACTTTAGGAAGGTGTAACAGTCACGGGGCCAAGATGATCACCTCAGTCAATGAACACCCCCTGTAACGTGTAACATGGGCTGATCACATCAGGAAAAACCCTTTTTGACCTGGCAAACCTGGCAAACTTGAGTAAACCTTGTTACGATTTCAACCCTTAAACGCCCACCTTATCAGACACCCAACCACATGCCTTATCAGAACCCTATTCATTTCACATTCATATCACCCTATCTTTCATTTCCCTTATCCGCTATCTCTTAACATTAACTTCTGATAGCTTATCGCAGACATGAGGCGGAGATAGCTTATCTCTTTCCCTTCGTATCTTTCCCCTCCAACCTTATTCCTTATGCCCCACAGATAACCACTCAGTATTTAAACCATTAGCTATTCGCTGTATTCTTTAGTTTTGGTATTATAAGTTTCACCGAGTCTTTGAGTGGCCTGATAAGCTCTCATTTTGCTCGTCGCCTTACAAAATACCAAAACTAAACTCTTTCACCTCACTCATCTCGGTCGATAACTTCGCCTACATCTTATTACTCACCTGGTGCATTGCCATCTGCAACCTCACCTTCGACATCACTTGCCATCGACTTCGTTGATGCCGTCGCATTAACCGACGCCTACGCGTACGACACCAATGTCATATCAACACAACTCATCTGTAAAACTCTTCTCGTCTTACTTGGTAGTACCGTTGGCTAGCGGGAAGTTCCCAATAAGACAGACAGTAGTAAGCAAACAAGAAAACCAACCTTGAATTGCTAATCGCCTTCAGTGCCGTACAACACAGAAATCGAAAGGCAACGAAAGATCCGAAACAACCAAATACTTCGCAACTATCACCACAGTCAAGTCACCTCTAACTTTACACCATACCTCGCAATCTACAACCGAGTCAACGAAGTAATCGAAAGATTCTCAACTCCATTTGACTACAAACCAGGAATCATTAGCAAAATCTACTACACTCACCTCTTCACACAGGACTGGATTAGTTGACGAAAGACGTACGAAAGCGTCGCCACTGAGACTGAACCAGAAGTCAAAGAATACAAAGACAGCAGCACCAACACTAACCCAATAGAGTACACCTCTCACATTCCTCTAGCGACTTTCATAAGTCTTAAGAAACGATTCGACGACATCAATCGAGGAAGGTGGGGACATCTCTACGAAGATATCGGGACCAGCACAGACGACAACAGCACAGACAAAGGAATCAATATGGACATAAGCTTTGGGTTCGACACCGCAGCGTGGTCAGAACCATATCAATCAGAAGAAGGCAAACTCCTCACAGCGGAGTTAGAAACATTTCAACACAACACCACGAAGACGCCAGCATGGCGCAACAAATGCAAACGACAATCAGACGAGGAAACGCCCCAGCGTTCTCCCAGATTCAAACGAGGGTAGCGAGACAAGCACGATTGGAAGATTGGTTTATAACCACTTGCCGACGTTTTAGCGTGCCAAATACAGATTATTTGAAAATTTGGGGTGTGCTCAGAGCAGCTCTCAAGAAAGAATCACACTACATACACTCAGCCGACTTACTGTGGTCACTAAATATCCTAACCGACGACGAAAGAGATTTCTTCGGTTTCATCCTACAACAGGAAATAATCGAAGATACTGACCCAGTCGCAGTCGAAGAAACCCTCAGAACTTTATACGACGTTATTATACAACACGACCGCCGCCACGTCTACACCCAACACATCCACACCACTCCGTCTAACGAGACAGGGGACGCCAGTGTCAGCTCCGATTGACCTAACCTGATACATCAATCACATATACGGACCCAACCACTTTGTAACACACGTACAAGTCGACGGATCGTACCACGTCTATCGCAACGTATACGTTGGATACATCCCAGAAATTAAGTACGACTCAGACAGGAAAACCTTCGAACCAAAAGACGTCATCATCACAACAGACTTTCTCGAAGAAGCAGTAGAGGAATATCGATTCCTTGACACTTGGGCAGAAGATCTCGAAGACATCCCAGTACCATTCGAAGAAACCTTCTCCACTCCACCCGAATCACCAGAACCAGAAACCCCTCGAGTCCGGACTCAGGAGTTACCCACAATCAAAGAAGAATCTTCAGAACCCTACATATCGACTCCTCAACACCGAACTCTGACACCAACTAAATCATCCCTACGCCAAGTTCACTTCCAGACATGACAGACATGGACACAGCATCAACATCAGGAAAAGCTCCGGAAAAAATGGTATACACCATAGAACCGCCATACTATTACCCAGACAGCCACGACCATCGCGACTCCCGCATCATACGACAATTAGGATACTACGCGTCGCGAAGGATGGAAGGGGATTACTATGTCCGCGTTCTTGGAAAATCACTCGAAGGAGCCAAGTACGAAATCCACAGAGATAGAAAAGAATACTCTCTGGTCGGAGAAATAGTGCA